>PVLD010000918.1:85932-234993 GCA_004027595.1 Dinomys branickii | reverse complement strand
CTAAATTTGCATGTCTGTATATGGGTCCATACATCTACAATTCGAAGATATCAATGGATAAAGCAACAACTACTGTTGAGACCATATCACCTTGTCTATAGATTAGTTGTGATTGTACTATTTTCTATGATAATGGGTGTCTGTTTGTCAATATGTTTTTGTACTTTTATGTTTCTAAAATAAAAAAAAAAAAAATAAATAAATAAATAAATAAAAAATAAAAAATAAAAAAAAAAAAGAAGGCCAGTGCATGATGTTGACCCTTAACCTTTGACCTCCAGGCCTTTCAGCCCAAATAAACTCCTTTTCTATCAGACTTACCCAGTCGGTGATATTAATAACAGAAAACACACCAAGGCAGTTACCAATTGTATGATTCCAACTGTAGCATGTTCTGAAAGAGGTGTAACTGTGGAGTAGTGAGAAGATCAGAGGTTTCCAGAGGTCAAGGGGATGGAGGGAGGAACTGGCAGAGCACAGCTGTTCTTAGGCGGGGGAGCTACTTGGTGTGATACTGTGACGGTGGACGTGTGGCGCCCATTGCCCAAATCCGCATCACGTACACCAGCAAGGGTCTGAGTGTGAACTATGGATTCTGGGTGATAATGTGTTGATACAGACTCAGCTATGGTAATAAACGTTCCAGTCTGGTGGGGTGTTGGTAACGGGGGAGGCGGGAGGGGACATAGGAGAAATCTCCCTGCCTTTCTCTCAATGTTTCTGTGAGCCTAAAACTGCTAAACAGAACAAAACCAAACCAAACCACTAAATTCTTTCTTTAAAAGGGCCTGAAACTCAGGTGTTCTGAACTCACGCTGGGTCTGTCAATGGCTGCAGGGCAAGGAACTGGGAAGTTGCTGTGCTTTTCAGCTTCTTCTACCCTTTGTAAGGAGGTGAGCTATGCCTGCTCCTCTGCAAAAGCAAGAGGCAGCTTCAAGAAGGCATCTGAAGCCAGTAAAGGTTTCCAGAAACAGGCATGCCCTCCAGGAACCGGGCATTGGCTGATGAGAACATTAGAAATGAAAGGGGCTCATCACACGAGAAAGACACAGACACAGAAATAATGTCACCCAGAGCCAGCGAGGGAGCACAAAGGAGAGAACAGCAAAGACGGGTGGAGGGGAGGGGAGCAGTGAAAGCAAGGAACCAGGCAAGAGCTGGAAAGGAGGAGACAGAGCAAGCCTCTGCCTTCGGCTGCAGAGAATTAGCCATCATCTGCGTGGGGCCACCTGTGTGGAGCAGCAGATGGAGCCCCAGGTCCTTCCTGTTCCTCAAAATAAAATAGATTCCAGTTTTCATGAAAATAATGTTCAGCACCTACCTCCTTGTCCTCTCTTCAAATGTTCTACTTCTGCAAACAAGAAAGAAGGAAAAAAAATGCCTTTTCTCTTTTACTTAATAATTAGGTAATCTCCAAGGAGATTTTGCAAATCAAAATCCAAAAGTATAAAGCTAGGAAAATGCACAAGCTGAGTAGCTGATTTGAAAAGGGTTTTATAATACAGATAAGATAGCCTATGGTGTGCGAAAGAATTTGGCTGGTGGCATGTGAGCAGCTCAGCCTAGAAACAGGGTTAGGGATGAGTATCAGAGGCCGATCTCACAGGGTCCGGAGGTGGGAAACACACATCATGGATCTTCTCTGTGAACCACAATGCCCAGATTCTTCTGTATTCTGGGCTCCATTTGGGAAAGCCCAGCTCCCCAAGGAGACCATGAGGCTAACTGAGGCATTGGGACAGAGCATTGGGATGGGCCCAGGTGAGCTAAGTTACTGCAGCATCATGCCCTAGGTAACAAGGCCACCCTTCTTGCTAAGACTAGCTTCTCTGTTCACCCCAGGGTGCTCTTCCATGATCGTTTCCTGGCAATCTTAAACAGGAAAAAGGTAGCACAACATTGCCAAATAAAATGCCTGGCTCTTCAAGATTCAGCTTTCTCTGGGTGAGTCAGGTAGCTGAGGTCCTGTCTGTGGGATCTGACTGCAAAGGGACCCTCTACGTGAATCTTAACGCACCATCAGGTGCTTGTTCCTTCTCTTCTCAAGCGAAGGAACAAGCATCTGATGGTGCATAGTCAGATCCATGTTACAGGGTCTGACTGTCACTGGCAGCTCCAGGTCTGGCAGGAATTTGCTCCTTCTGTAATAACCACTGCAGGAACATCATCAGCAGATCCACAGAATTCCACAGGTATCAAGGAGAAACAAGTGTCCAGAACTTGGATCTGCCTTGACTCTAAGGCTTCTGCCTTCTCCTTAAAGACAGCTGGGCTTTACTCTTTGTTAATGATACAGAGCAGCTACCTTGTACTGTTCACTGTGTGCAACTTTGGTAAGACATCTTGTGTATTATAGCATGTAATTCTTATGCAATGAACGACCCTTGTGCTGGATGTTAGTGTGTTGAAATCTGAAGAGGTAAGTAACTATTCCTAAGGTCATGCATCTAAGAATGAGGATCTGAACCAATTTCTTTTAACCCTAACCTCATTCTCTTAAGCAGTACACTAAAAAGCACAAGTAGTGCCTCATAAAAAGGGAAAACACTCTAGGAATTTGTTTTTATGCCCCTCATTTACACAACTCTAGAGCAGATCATTTGCCCTCAAGGGGCTGCTGGTCCAGTAGAGAAGAGCCTTTCTCTCCCTACTGATGGAGATCTCTGCTTAAATTAGGGCAGAGTCATAAGCATTCACTCCAGAGGGGTTGTGAGTCCCATTTGAGCTTCAGAAAATGGTGTTACTTTAAAGGGGAGACAAAAGCAAACTAAATGCTTGAATGCTGACAGATTTCTCCAGATCTTAATTTGCATTCATTTTGCTTTCAGAGCATTTGATTTGTTTTCATTTTCACACTGTGTTGTACCACATGCTAGGAAAATATATTTACTTCATCTGGATCCTGTGAGTTCATTGTTTATTGATGCCAATACCAAGAAGATGAAGCGCCCTGGGAGGAATGTCAGATGGTTTTCTACCTTCCTTCTAGAAAACAGAAACGAGAGGCAGGAAGCCTGGACTTTCAGAGGCTGGGACGGTGTTCAGGGACAAACACTACGTTAAGTGTCACCACATTAAGTGTTACATTAAGTGTCATTAAGTTTTCCGGATACGACCATGCAGTCCATCTGACCTTGGCTCAGAAAAGCAAGTGGGGACCTCAGTCCTACCCTAAGAATGGGATGTGTGTTGATATTCCCAGTGCGGCTCTACTCGCTCTGCATTTAGCTTGAGTGCGGGCAGTCACCGACCCACAAATGTTTCCAAAGAGGGAAGCATTCTAGCCTGGTTTCCAGAGAGGCAGAGAATTAGGAGTGCAGGAATGGGGACAGGGAAGCCCTTTAGGACAATCGCCTCAACTTCCTCCCTGCTAGCCTGGCCCCTCCCCACGTTTGTCTCTCATTTGTTGTTCACAGAGCTGCCTCTGTAATATGATGGTACCATCTCCCTGTTCAAAATTCTTCACCGTTAGCTACCACAACAAATTAATAAGCAAAGCAACACTGTGCCAGGCTTCCATTTCTTTCTGCAGCTATTTCACAGGTATTTATTCACAGCCACTCTGTGCCACCCGGGTCTGGTTCTGGCCATCTTCTCCAGCCATGTCCTCCGCTCCCCACACTCACTCTGCCCACTCCGTCCCTTTCCATTTCCTGCTTTGGATCTGTTCTTTCCCTCCTCTGTGCCTGGCCCAGGCTGTTCCCTGTGGTCTATTCCCCTTCCCCATATGTTTGTCCAAGTTCTACCCAGGCTCAAGGATGACTCAAGTGCTATTTTCTTCGTGAAACCTCAGGTTCCCCAAGTGAGCATTAATCATTTCTATGACCACCTGCTGCTCCCCTACTTTCTGGAAGATTCCTCCTCTCCAAACTCCTCAGCCGCTGTGCTCTCCCACACCCCTGCCTTATTTCCTTGCACGTTGGTAGTGTTATTCCTTCATCACCAAACTTGTAAAGCAGATCTGTGTTTGCTTCCCTCCACCTAAGTCCAGAACGAAACAGCCACTCAGAATATTTATGAAAAAAAATAGGCACATGGACACTTTCTCTGTTCTCATGGGACTCTGTGTCCTTAATTAGGTCATCGGTCACACCCTGCTTAGTACCATAAACATCTGCGTACATAATCTGTACTAAACGCCAAGGGGCAAAGCTCCTGTCTTATGTTCCTTTCTGAAAAATAAACTCCTATATAATCTAAAAGTGCACATCCACTACATGCTGTTAAGATAAAAGTTAAATTCTCATCCTTCCGGGTAAGCCTAGGGAGGAGTAGGAGAGGCCCTAAGGAGAGCTGGGATGGGTGTGCCAGGATGTTGGTTCAGCTCAGCTAATCACTACTAGGGAGATGTGTGTGCTATTGTTTTAGTCAGCTTTTTGACACAGTAACAAAACACCTGAGATAATCAGCTTCATCAAAGGACAGGTTTATTGTGGCTCACAGTTCCAGAGGTGTCAGTCCCTGGTCCTTGGCTCTATTGCTTTTGAGCCTGTGGTGAGAGTACATGGTGGGGAATGTGTGGAAGAGCGGAACTGCTTACCTCAGGGCAGTTGGGAAATAAAAAAAGAGAATGAGGAGGGACTAGGGCCCCAATATCCCTTTTAAGGGTGCACTCCCAATGCCTAACTTCCTTCCAAAGGCCTGACTTCTAAAGGTTCCATCACCTTCCAATAGAGTGAGGGACTGGGGATCAAACCTTCAACATTTGGGCCTTTGGGGGACATCCAAAATCCAAATTATGTCAGTTATTAATATGAACATATTCTTATAGTTAAATCAATGGCAACAATTAATTGGATAGTATTAATCATTAATAAATATTAGCTTAGCACCTATTAAGTGGGCCCCGTTTGAGAGTGAAGTTGCAGAAATAAAAGTAATGACTTGATGATGCTTTCCACAACAAAAATGTAAAGACAGAGCTACATGGAAAAGCAGTTAAGTTCTACAGCAGTGGCCCATGAGCGCTGGGACGAAGATTTGTGCTGGCCCAGAACAAAGCAGCCACTGATCGATAGTGAGGAGGGGAAAAGTAAGTTCAGTCTATTGACGGCTAAATTGATTCCCAGTAAAGGATTGTTGGCTATTTGAAGAGTACCTCCTCTGTATTTTGGCTGGTGTGTGGGTATTTTAAATGTTTTTTTTTTCATATTGGAATAATGTGATAATAGGTAGATGCGTTTTGGTCTGAAGAATAAAAAGTTGAGAATCTTGTATGAGTGCTGCATTTTAAATTTATCATCCCATGAAATTCAAACATGAGATCTGCTGCTTTTCCACTTAGAATTTCATGATCTTCAAGATGCATTTGACAAAATGTGTGGACAGAGTGAAAACAAGCCTGTTTTCCAAGAAATACCCTGCCTGTCTCTGTACAGGGCCTCTAGCAGTTCCCTCCATCTAGAGAGAAAATGGCCATCTCCTTGGACTGGACCACTGTTTAGGAACCTCGACATTCACTAGGGAAGTCCAACTCTACTCAACTGATTGTCAAAACCAAGAGTCTCCTTGGAGGTTTTTCTTTTAGATAGGCAACCGACTGTCTCCAGGGAAGAATGACAAGAAAGTTACCCTTGCGGTGCTGGATAGGGCGACAGTGTCTGCTGGCATTCTACTTCTGCCCTCTTCCCTAAGGAAGAAAATACTTGGCAGGAAGGGCAATACAACCATAGTCTAAAGGTACTGTGAGATCCCACTGAAACTACAGTAAAACCTTGGAATTCAAGAAACTTGTTCAGCAAGTGTTCTGCAAGATAAGCCAACATTTCCAATAAATTTTAACTTGATAAGCTGGTGATATCTCACAGTATGAGTAGTATGTGACACCAAATGGCACATGATCGCAACTAAGCCGATGGATTCCCCGCCTCCCTCTTTCCCTCCCTGTCTCTGTCTCTGGCCCACTGTGGACGATCATCTCCCGACAGCAAAAGCTTATGGAAGAGATGGAGTCTGCAGAGGAAAAAAAGGCAGAGGAGTTCCTCGCTTCAAATGAGATTAGGGAGCTGTGTAAAATGTGGGAAACTGCAAAATTTTGTAGAAAAACACCATCCAAATAAGTCTGTACCAGTGCACACAATGAGTCTGTTTAATGACAATGCAATGTCACATTTCTGCAAAATCCTCAAAAGGAGACAGAAGCAAGTGTCACTGGATAGACTCCTTGTCAAAGTTGCATGAAAAGAAAATTATTCCATTGAGCCAATAGGTAACAGTGATTCTGTTAGTGATAGTGGAAGTCGCTCCACACAATAACCCTCCCCTCTCATCTTCCACACGCCAGCCACGAAGGTTTTCAAGGTAATTATAGGTTAATTAATTCATTTTTCTTTCTATTTTCTATTTTCTTTATTAGTTTTGTATTACGTTATATATTGTAATCATTTTTGTATGAATATTTTTGAGTGGTGGGATGAATCATCTGAGTTTCCATTATTTCTGGTGGGAAAATTTGCTTTGATATACAAGGGTTTTGGATCACGAGCACTTTGGATTACAAGCCTGTCTCTGGAATGAATTATGCTTGCCAAAAGAGTTTTACTGTATCATGGTTTGAATCTAAAATGTCCTCCAAAAGGCTCATGTGTTCAAGGCAGGGTTTTTGGAAAGTGATTGGATCACGAGGAGTCTAACTTCATCAGCACATTAATCTATCCGGGGATTCATAATTCGATGCCACCATTGGGACACGATAGAAACCAAAGGTGGGGCCTAGTTGAAGGGAACTAGTTGAAGGGGATGCACCCGCCCCTTTCTCTCTTTCTCGCTTTCACTCTGTCTCAGCTCTTCAGAGGTAAACAGCTCTCCTCTGCTACACCACACTGCCACCGTTACGCTCTGCCTCACCACAGGCCCATAGCAATAGGGCAGCTAGTCATGGACTTAGACCTCTGTTCTTTTTTTTTTTTTTGGTGGTACTGGGGATTAAACTCAGGACCCTGCGCCTGCTAGGCAGGCGCTTATTCCACTGAGCTATATCCCCAGCCCCCCTAGACCTCTGAAACCATGAGCCAGAATAAAGTTTTCCTCCTTCACATTGTTTTTCTCAGGAACACTGTCACAGGCAACAGAAAGCTGGCAAACTCAGGCCAGGCTACTGGAATGGGAAAAAAAAAAAAAGAAAAGTTCTCCTATGGCAGAGGGGTAGGAGCACATGCTGGGTACAGCTCAGCATCTGGAGGAAGGACAGGGGCATGTGGGAAAGCCATACCCTTGAGTCCCAGATTGAGGGTCCCTGCCTAGAACTGAGGCTGCATCAAACATCAGAGAACAACCCCCCACACTCGTGTGCATCAAGTGTAAATAACTGGAATACAACCAGAAAGCCACAAAAGGGGACCCAAAGCCAAGTGGGAAAATTAAGTCATTAGAGAAACTCTGTCAAAGTATCTAGAAAATTAGTCCACACTATAAAAGCAAGCTATCAGTAGAGGGATTGGAAGTGCCTGGTGCATGATTGGCAATCAGTGAAAAGAAACTTCAAACCCAGGCCAACTTCTGACTAAGGGAACAAAGCAAAATGATAAATTCAATCCAATCATACCCAAGTGTCTAAACACATTAGCTAAAAAGTAGATCTTCAGATGGAATGTTTTAAGACAGACCCAAATTTTGTATGTTTCAAAAACTTGGAGGGTGGAGGGTGGAGTGTGGAGAAAGATGGGAACACTAACCAAAATAAAGTCAGAATACCCACATTAACTTTAAAGTAGACTTTAGACTAAGGGATGTGATCAGGAATAAAAATGCTATAAAATGATAAAGTGGCCAAGTCAATGAGAAGACATACTAATCCTAAATGTGTATGTACTTGAACAGCACAGCTTCAAACTCAAAGGTCTGATATGCTGGCACACATCTATAATCCCAGCATTTGGGAGGCCGGCGCAGGAGGATCACTGCAAGTTTGAGGTCTGCCTGGCCTACAGAGTGAGTTCAAGACCAGCCTAAGCTATATAGTGAGACCTTGTCTCAAACAACAACAAACAAGCAAACAAACAACAAAACCAAAGATTTGCTCTTGGTTGGTAACAGCAGTCACTCTAGTAGCTGACTCTGTACCCTTCAACTCACATAGTAGTAATAAAAGATATATTCATGATATAGTCAAATAAATTCAAGGGATTGCTTCAAGAGTAGGCAGTCTACCCATTTTTATAGTTATTTCAAATTTCATTTTCTAATCCAGACCCACTATTAGAAAGCTGTACATCTGAACTGTATTACTTTTTTTTTTTTTTTTTTGAGACAGGGTCTTTCTCTGTGAGACGTGGTCTTTCTCTGTAATTCAGGTTGGCCTTATACTTACTATGTAGCCCAGGCTGACCTCAAACTCTCAACAATTCTCCTGCCTCAACCTCTTAATTGCTGGGATTACAGGTGTGTGCCACCATACCAGGTATGAGTTGTATTACTTTAATATCTCATGGATCTCTTTTCTTAACTGTACTTTGATGATCTGCCGTCAATTTTAACTGAAAGGTGTTACAAAAAAACCCCATATAACTCTTTATTTGGTTTCACATAGGGTGCTACTGAGAAAGCTGTCACCAGATCATGTGTCCTCCTCAGAAGTGCCCCTGTCAGAAATTTTGCTCAGGTTTCAAATTAGGACAATCTCTTATTTCTCTGATCACAGTTTTCTATTGCTTTGGGCAGCTCAGAAGGTCATATGGAAGTTATGGTGTGTATGTTTTATACTCTCCTTGCCCTTGAATTTATTTTTTCTTATCTTTTCCCCCTTTCACCTTAATTTTCTCATGTTTGTTTTTATTTTGTTAGGCTTTTACTGTACTTTTTCTTCTAAAGTCAGTTTAAAGGGGATATATTTTGCACATAATAAAATGAACTCATTTTCAATGTATAGTTCAATGAGTTTTGACAAATATTACTGTGTCATTTTTGTTTAGCTATCGAAAAGCAGTGTTGAAGCAAGTAAAAGTAACTATGAATATCATAAGGCAGTGTCCACTAAGATGGGAATATAACAGAGAATGGGGTGTGTGTGTGTGTGTGTGTGTGTGTGTGTGTGTGTGTGTGGTTGATAAGGGGGACTGAATCCAAGGCCTCACATGTGCTAGGCAAGGGCTCTACCACTGAGGCACATTTTTAACCTATTTTAGTTTAGCTTAGTTTAGTTAATTTTTTGAGACAGGGTCTTCAGGGACTTGCTAAGTTGCTCACACTGTCCTTAAACTTGTAATATTTCTGCCTCACCCACCCATCTATCTAGGCCACTGTGCCCACTAAAGATGGAAAATCTTGACTGGATGAATAATAGACTCAAGAGGAGCAGAATCTTGGGTCAAAAGCCTCATTAAAAAAACTAAAACCTTTGGGAGATGGACTTTTGCTGCGTTGCCCATGCTGGCTTTAGCCTTCTGAGTAGCTGGCATTACAGGGATGTGCCGCTGTGCCAGAAATTCAACTGATAGAAGTGCAAGGAAATTTGGCAAAGGAACCAGCTTGAATCAAAGTATGAAAGAGACGTACAGGTATGGGCTGAGATAGGAATGGGAAGTACAGAGAAACAAGCCTCTTGTCACGTCCTAGGAAGCTCCCAAAGCCAAGGGGCATCTTATGTCATCGTGCACGCAGTAGGGAGCCTGCGAAGGTATTCGGAGAAGAAGGGGGCTGAAATCTCACAACAATCACTCTGGAAGCCGAGTGAGGGCTGGAGGAGATGGTGGGGCCAGAGGTGCAGAACAGAGTGGAGAGGCTTCGTGCATGGCCCAGCAGAGCTATGATGAGGACCGGGACAAGTGTTGCGAGAGAGGGAGATGGAATGGGATGCAAGGTGGCAGGGAGTCTCAACACAGAGTCAGAGGGTGGCTTTAACGATGTTTTAGAGAGAAAGATTAATCATATTCACGACCAAGAGGATGGGCTTCGCTGTGATTGCTGTCCAGGACAGAGAACTGAGAGGACCTGGGTCTCCCCTCTCCCAGCTTCTTCAGGCAGAGAAAGTACAACCAACCCCTACTTTGTCAGAAAGGAAGAACACAATTTGAATTGGTCCTGCTAGTCAGTTCTTTTTCAAACCAGTAGTACATTGGCCTAAAATCCACAGATGCCAGAAATTCCTGGGAAAACATTCAGGAGCTATCTAACAATCTAAAAATACATCCACAGAAGACCAGCCTGGGAAGAAGAGGGGGTGCAAGTCTAGTAGGGATAGAACAAAACCAAAGCAGATTACCAACTCACAGATGTGCTGAGCTTGCTGTGAAGATGGGGAGTGTAGACTGTCACCATCACAAAACCAAAACCTTGCATATAAAGAGGAGACAGAGCCTGGATTGTTTTCAGAAAAGCCTCCACATTTAAGCCTCAGGCATTGCCTGTCCTCCCTTTATCACCTCCTGCATGGGGTTTGGCCACCCATACATTTAGGGAACAGATGGGAACGATCTGAATATGTGTACATAAATGGAATCAACAAACAGTAAAGTCTGCATAATACATCACTTAAAATTTGTATCAACTCTCTAAGATATTGGGATGCTTCCTTATTATATGAAGAAGTACGGCTCTTAACTGTTCCATTATTTCCCAGGCACAGTGCCAGGAAGAGAAGTAGTGAACAAGACACAGTGCTTGTCCCCAGGTCACCTAGTCTCTAGCTAGTGAGCCAGATGAGGAAGTCGATGTCTATGAGGTCAATTGATGAGGGACTGGAGGAGACAAGTCCCAGGTGCGGAGAGCACAGGGGAACATAAACTACACTTTAGGGAATCTCTAGAGAAAAGGACGTAAAAACTGGTGAGTCCTGACGTCTGCTTAGAAGGCTGCTAGGAAAGTAAATGTCCGTGTCCTTTCTGTCTAACTCTACCATTTTGTTATTTGAAGGACTACCTTTTAGCAAAATTATACCCACTTAGAGATGATTAAAGCTATGAGCAGACAGATCACAAGGTCAGACACCATCAAGGGGAGAGAAGAAACCACACATGTCCAAAACATAAGGTGAGGTTCCGCCCTCCCTCCAAATTCCTCAGGTAACAGTTATCTTATGTAAAAGTTCTTACAAAGTCTCTAATACTCTGAGGTGCTATTTCAGTGACGTGCCATTTAGGGGATAGCACGTTTCACTAAAACGACTTCTATCTATGTGGTTTGTTGCTTGATGAAAGCATGGATGAAGCATTGATGAAAATAGTAAAAGGAAAGAAATTTAACACATATACAATGATTATTTCTAGAGTTATAAACTCACAGTAGCAAGGACCAGGCATTGTATATGGGTTTTTTAAAGATCACTTTTGGAAAACAAAATAAGTGTTTTGATATTATTTTTCACAGTTGAGGTTATTCTTTCTCTAATTTATGTACTCTGTCTTTTCTACTTGATATGACTAGATCAATATTTTTGCACAAAATGAAAAATTCTTTAAGAAGTAAAAAAAAAAAGCATGTAATTATATTGTAGAGATTGTAAATAACTAGATATATAATAAATTAAAAAATTAAAACTGCTCATGTTATACAAGTGGACATTTGTAGCTCAGGAAAAAGTTATACACAGATGTAAGAAATGCTTTATATCAAACAATTTAAACATGAACATGGTGGCTCATGCAGTTTCATGCACTAAGAACTATTCAAAATGTTTTGATGATTCAAAAATTCATGTTATCATTGATAGAGATGATGATATTGAAAATGCCAATGATTAATTCAAATAAAATTATTTGATGAAATGTGCATGAAGGGCCAGGGATACAGCTCAGTAGCACAGCGCCTGCCTGGCAAAGGTAAGGTCCTGAGCTCGATTCCCAGTATCAAAAAAAGAGAAAGAAATGTGTGTGAAGAAAAGCAATATTTATAAGTTAATATATTATTCATAGAGTATATAATTCTAAATTTGCATGAAGAGTTATATTCATGGATTAATCTACAGTCCTTCAAATTTGTATACCTTATGATGGAAAACCCTGATGTATTTTTTTCTATCTCCTTATTGAGAAAACATGGAATACCTTGCTTTGGTATATGTAATTAATTCATTTCATTTTTTTTGCTCTATCCTTGTGAAGCATCTATATATAGAGAGATAGATATTTATCTTCATATAACTATATATAGATACATTTTTATTTTTAAAAAATGGGAAAATTAAAAATTTGTAGAACTTTTGGGTCATTTAACATTGAAGTAAATAATCCCTATATCTAAATACCTACATTTGCCGGGCGTGGTGGCACATGCCTGTAATCTCAGTACTCGGGGGGCTGAGGCAGGAGGATCATTGCAAGTTCGAGACCAGCCTGGGCTACAAAGTGAGCTCAAGGCCAGTCTGAACTGCATAGCGAGACCCTGTCTCAAAAAGACAAAAAAGGGCTGGGGATATAGCTATAGCCAGACCCTGTCTCAAAAAGACCAATAAATAAATAAAATAAACACCTACATTATAATGGAGAACAAATCTGCAATCTTAAAAATCACCATAGTAGTTTCCCATTAGCTTACAAAGTCTAAAGCCCACAACCTTAATTTATGAAGTAGCTCACCAAGTTTCTGTGCTTACCAAAAGGTCTTGACCTCATATATTTAACATTGAGATATATCAAACCACCCAGTGTTTCAGTGCTGGTTTCAGGTACATGACTCCTGGGCTGGGGATACAGCTCAGCGACAGCGCCTGCCTGGCAAGTGTGAGGTCATGAGTTCAATTCCCAGTATCAAAAATAAAAACAAATGCCTGACTTCTGTTCATTAGCGCATGGTGTCCGCTCTGACCGAACTGGCTTTCCATTCACCTTCCTTTCCCACCAAATATCTGCGGCTTGCTGCCTCCAAGATCCAACTCAACACCCTTTCATTGCTCTTTCATGTGTTTTGAGAAGTAAACCTCCTTGCTGTAACCCCCAAAACCTCTTTTCTGTAATCCCAACTTTGAAGTGCCAACAGCTTAGCAGTGTGGCCTTTCTGTGTGGGTGGGAGTGGTGCTGTAGATTCTCAGCAGGGGTTGTATGAAGTGAGCGAGGTCAGTCGAAATAATAACGAGCACTTAACATCAGAATAATAAAAGCTAACTCCAACTTGAAATTCGCTATGCACCAGCTCGACTAATTAGCTTCACTAATTAATTAATTTGATCTTCTAAGAACCCCGTGAAACAGGCATAATATTATTCACAGTTTATGGATAAGGAAACTATAGCTGGGCTGGCCCAGCGAGCTCCAAGTGACAGAGCTGAGAAAACATGGACATAACCATTGTGCTTTCCTACCTTAGTAAGGGTGACTTTAAAAAAAAAAGACCAGCTGCTGGCAGAAGATGGGCTGCGAGCAGAAAGATGGGAGTACAAAGGCACATACACTTAGAGGGGAGAAGTAAAGGTGAATTTTAAGGTAGGTTGGGGTGCATCCACAAGAGGACACAGAGCTGGACCCACTGGGGTTTTGTTCTCCCTCTGGGCCACTTTCAGGGCCCTAAAGAAACACATCTCAGCCAAATGCACTCAAAGACTCACTGCATTTTAGGTGCCTTACCACTTTTTAAATTACTAGCAACCCTATCATGTTTTTCCTATTTACCAGGTGCTTTTCTGAGGATCTATGTTCAGTTCACTTTCTACAGTGTCTAGAGCTGGACTTTATACATAGTAGTCAATCAGTAAAGTGCAGTTAAACAAATATCTGTAAACCACTGGTCTTCAGCTTGGTTGTTTCTCTTTAGTAAAGCAGACATATGTCAAAGACATTTAAGGAGACTTCTTCTCAACATTTTAAAATAATAATTGCATTTTTCTTTATAGCACCTCCTGGGTTTTTGTTTGGTTTTTTTGTTTGTTTGTTTTGTCTTGGTCAGTCTCTCCCAACTAGTAAATAAACTGCAGCAGGGCAGAGACTTCATTTGTGTTCAACATCGTATTTCTGACACCTTAGAACAATACCTAGCACAGAGAAATAACTTGATAAATATTCATGAAGTGAATCTTTAAGCAAGAATGGGCTTTAACGATGATCACCAGCCCTGGTGGGCAGCCTTTGTTCTTGCCAGCCAATCCTGAGTCTGTGCATCCACACACTGTCATCACACTCCGGTCACGAAGAACACGTGTCACAGAGCACAAAGAGAAGAAAGCATTTGGCCAGAGAGCTCAGGAGGAGCCAACAGGATGAGGAAGTGACCTCCTGCAGGACACAGCAGCTTGCTCCTCTCTCAGTCCCCATTAGGCCTCTCTGTCCCCAGCAAGCACCCGGCCTGCCAGCTGGAATCCATCCATCCTCACACTGCCCGTCCTCCAGCACTGCCGGTCACAACTGCCATCCCTCCTGTGTCTCTGTCCCGCTCCTTACTCTGCAGAGCAGCGTAGGGTCTCTGGCGCATCTCCTCAGCTCTGTCATCCCGAGTGGGCAAAGGACACAGCCCTCGGGACCTATCT
Organism: Dinomys branickii; assembly: GCA_004027595.1. Classification (NCBI taxonomy): domain Eukaryota; kingdom Metazoa; phylum Chordata; class Mammalia; order Rodentia; family Dinomyidae; genus Dinomys; species Dinomys branickii. The sequence continues at coordinate 220,604 of PVLD010000918.1, read as the reverse complement.
TATTAGAAGGAAACATGCGGATTAAAATAAAACATCCTTTCTGGGGATAAATATCTTCGTTTTTCCTGTCACACGCAGATGCGAAGTTGAATCAGCGTTCTCACCCATTTTATAGTTGCTTGATGTTGGTCGAGTTATATAATCCTTCACCACCTGAATCTCTGCATCTTATAAATACAAAGATAAAACTAACTAGACAGAGCAGTTTTGAGAAGTTAATGGGACAAAATGGACGAACGCATCTGGTACAGAATAGGCCTTAAGGGAGCGGTTAGTTTTCTCTTTGTCCTTGAAGTTAACTCTGTACGATCTACAAGGCACTGAGGTCCAACCGAACAGCGCAACAGAAATGTGTCATCATTTAGAACACCGTCTCTGTGGAGCCAGGCACTTGGTGGGCACCAGTCGCCCTGGGCAGGCCTGAGGGCAGTTGCAGTGAGGGAAGCATCTCTTCAGTCTCTATGTTTACAAATCAGAAATGACTGAGCTGGGCTGGGCTGTTCATCCCTTGCTATCAAAACAGCTACCTAAAAATCTCCACAATACTAGCGGGCCTTGGAAAGTGGACAGACATGTCTTAGACCAGAGGATGGGTTTTAGTGCTTACAAGGAGGAAATGTCACAAGTCAAGGTCACCTTCATATCCACATCCTGTTTCCAATCCTGAGCTTTCAGTTTCCTTTTTATAAGGTGACTGGGCCTGACAAGACGTCCCATCCTGCCTCCATCTGACTTTGTTAATGCTAGGCACATACCTGCTGTCACCATGCATTACCACTTTGATGCTGTATAGCATAAATGCCTCGCAAATACCTTTGGCTGTTTGAATCTAATGGTAGGTATATAAATCATACTGAGAACCAAACTGAAGACTATCTGCAAAATAATGACTAAAGAGAGCACTTCAAATTTTACAAATATATAAAATAGCTCAGGCTAGGAATGTCTAACCAGGTAAACCAAAGTCATGAGGGCATAAAGAAATGCAAAACCTGACACATTTGTCCAAAATGGAAGAAATGATTCCTCTCCCAGGCCAGGACTGACCCCAAACTAATGATGTGAAGGTAAAATTAAACCATGTAATGCTGTGTAAAAATGCAACATTTTGAAGGTCAACTTAGGTCAATATATAACTTTACTTTTTACTTCTTATGAAGTCATATTTTCAAAATACTGTGACCACTCTGAGAGCTCCTAAGCCTGAAATCACTTAGAATAGTGCACAAGTAAGTTTTAGCAAAACTTATGCCTAAAAATTGATACAAATCTGACTAAGAAAGCTTGAAGGAAGGACAGGGACCCTTGATATTTCATAGCATGGATCAACACTGAAGATTTCCCTCCCATAAGTGGAAGGTCAAAGCCCTCAGAGGAACACCTCCACCCCACATTGCTCACACTGCCTCCCTGATCCCTGCGCCTGTTCTCTTATTGCTTCAGATCCCACAGTCTCCTCTCCGTCCTTATCCTCACTCTGCAAGGATGATGTTCCCTTCTGTTTCAAGGAGAGGCCAGAAGCTCTCCGAAGCGGACTCCTCCTGTTCATACCACCACATCATCTACCTATCTGCAGGTGACCTTCCCTTCTACTGTGGTGAGGCGACTGGCTGGTGCTCATAGGCAAAGCATCTCCTCCATTTCACCTTGACCTAACTCCTCTCACTACTCAAGGGCATTCTTCCAATACCTCTCTCCTGTCTGTCTTGCATTATGAGTTTTCCCATATCCATGAGATGACTGTCAGCACACAAACGTGCTATTATTTCTCCTATCATAAAAAAAAGTCATAAGCAAAATGCAAAGGTCTCCTCCTGATTCACATCCCCCCCAGCCATGCCACACTCGGCCCTGCTTTGGAGTGGCGTTCCTCCAAATACCACCTGAATGCACTCTCCCTAACTATGTTTCGTCCCCCTGAAGGGTAAATAAGAAGCAAAACAGGCTGGATATTGGGAAGGAAGAAGATGCTCAAATGGAAAGGGGAACAAGGGAGGCGGGAGGGGATAGGAAAGGAGGGAGAAGGGATAAAAGGAGAGAATGAAAGAAAAAATGGAAAAACAAAGCTTTTGTGAACAGGAAGAGGATGAAGGGTTGAAGGGTGGGGAAGTGAGTAGGAAGAAAAGAATTAAAATATGTCATGTACGGGTACAAATTCCCTATGATGAATGTGATCATAATGTATGGCAAACATATACTAATAAAAAATTAAAAACTGACTATATACTGATGACTTCTGATTTATTTATATTTATTTTTTATTTTTGCCTCAGGCTCTCATCTGCCTACACATGTCCACTCAGACATCTAATCATCCCCTCAGAACCAAAATGTCCGAGACTAAGCTGCCAATACTCCCTCCCAGCTTCCTCTTCTCACAGTCACCCATGTCAATAAATGGCAACTCCATTCTTCCAGTGGCTCAAGCCAAGTCAAGATGTTGGTTCATTCCTACTTCCTTTTGCTCTCTGACAAAAACAGATGCATTAAAAAATCCCGTTGGCGATTGCTACAAAACATACCCAGAGTCCTATCACTTCTCAGTCCTGTATCCCTGGTGTAAGCAATCCTTCCTCTATATGTCATGCAGCATCTTCCTGATGGGTTTCCTATGGGTTAGTTTTATCACCGCAGCCAAGATAAGCCCAGGGGGAAGTGAAATTATATAATACTTCTCTTCAAGACTTTGATGTGTCTCCCTTTCTCGCTTGGAGTACAAGCCTTCTCTGCAGGACTCAGACGAGTATTGATGGAACCTGGGAATTTCCCTATCCTGATTTGGTTTTCTGTTCATTCAACAAATATGAATCAAGTACTTCTTGTGTTTCGGCATTATTCTAAACATGGAATACAGGCCAGAAACTATAGATCAGGACAAGGTCCTGTCTCGTGGAGTTCACATGCTTTGAGAAAAAATAGACAGTAAACAAATAAGCAAATCATCTAAAGTATTATCTGGGATGATAGTGCTCTGAAGGGGAAAGGCATGGAGGTTAACGGAGAGCTGAGCAGCGGAGCCATATGGGATGCTAGTAATAAGCTATTAACATGCAGCTCACAAATTCTACAGCCGGTAATGGGGCGGACAGTGCTGCGGATTGCTGGCCGGGCGTGTTACAAAAGGTATTATTATATATTTGGGTATGAAAGATGCTAAAGAGTCCCAGTCTAACTGCCAGGAAGTGGGATGATATTAAAGCTAAACAGAGCCTGGATGACAATTTCAGAACGTAGCGCAAGGACAGATAAGAAGTTATAAAAGTACAGAATTTTTTTTTAAGATAGAGAGCTTTCTAGCACTCAAGGCCACCCAACAATGAAAGAGATGGAAAATGGGCTTGCTGTCATGGAAAGTATCCAATAAGCAAATGTATGACTGCTGAAGTCTCTTCCAACTGTAAATCTGATTATTATCTGTTCTGTGGAGACTCTCTCTACCATATATCACCATCACTTCCTGTGAGGGACTCTATAAGGGGAGAAAGGGTGATGGGTAGGGACAGGCACCAAGATCTGGCCCCAGACCATGCTTCTCTTGCCAGCTTTTACAGAGGATGAGCAGTCAGCTGACAGTTGTCCTTTGACCCTTTCAGCGGCAGAAAACTTTCTCTTCCACATGGAGATTGGGCACAGCCTTTTCTGGCCTTCCTTGTGGTACCCACCGAGAGTGCAAATCTAGGCCAGGTTCTCTGCCCAGTAGCAACAGGCAGATAGTTCCTCTAGTTCCTCTGGTCTCACTGACAGTTAAGCCACCAGTGATTATAAAAAATATGAAAACAAATTGCCTCAGATAGGAAGCTGCCTCTCTGGTGACTTCTGGGTACTCACTGACAATGTTCACATGTCTGCAGGCCTCTCTGAGGTACCAGCCAACTCCCAGCATCCTTGGATAGCAATCATCCGCTCTCCTTTGCCTTTCAACCACCACTAGCATGCCTTTCCAACCCTCCACTGCCGTGGGCAACCAGACCACCAGGGTGACTGTGATGGGCACTGGCGATAACTGCTAATTTTATTGTCATTTATACACCAGCTACTGTGGGCCAGACCATGTGCTAAAAACACTTTATGTAAAATGACGGTCCATAACCCTTGTATTGTGCGGCAGGGACATGGCTGGAGGGGCGGCTTTCACTTGCTGAGTAGGGTAGGCTGGCTGAGGGAATTAGAGGGGTACAGAAGGGGACAGAGAGGCAGGTGGGCTGAGGAAACTGCGCGGGGGGGGGGGGGGGGAGGGCGGGGAAGGCAGGTTGCTGGAGAAGGCAAATGATCCTGCTGCACAAGGTGAAAAACAAATCTCTCCCTAGAGTGGAGGGAGCCATTGTGGAAGTTGGTGGTGGTGTATGCTGTAAGTCCTTCTATCTCCTGCTAAACAGCCAGTAAAACCTAGCACTTGTGCTTAGAAACTGGTCTCTGATCATGCAGGGGCTGCACTAAAGCACTAGGAAGGGGAAGCCTGGCAGTGCAAGAAGGTGTTGTTTGATTTAGTCACATTATATCTCTTAATCCTCACAGCAGCCCAGTATGGTAGGCATTATTATATTCACTTTACAGTGTGTGTAGGGAGAGAGGTTACTGGATAATTATTACACTCTTGTTAACAACAATATAAAAGAGGGCTGGTGACATAGCTCGGGGGTAGACCAGTTGCCTAGTGTACATAAGGCCCTGGGTTACATTCCTACCACTAAAAAGCAAACAAACAAACTACACATTGTGGACAAGTGGTGGTGATTCATGGTGTAATCCCAGATCCTTGGCAGGTTGAGGCAGGAAGATTATGAATTTGAGGCCAGTGTAGGCAAATTAGTGAGACCCTATCTCCAAATTAAAAAATGAAAATAAGAAGGATACAGCTCAGCGGTGCAGGACTCTCCTTACTCTCTCCCTCTACACACACCTGCAGTGTAAAAGGAGGAGAGGGTATTCTATTTTTATCCACCTACTCTAGCCTTAGAGCTTTGAGGTATTGCAAAGGTTGGCGCTTTCCTTACCCTGCTCACAATCACCAGTCAATAGGAATCCTTCTTAATTCGCTCTAACACTTTTCCTGTTTCCCTCCAATGACTTCTTGTTCTGGAATTGACACAGTCAGAGATCATGAGACCACCACTGAAAAAAAAACTGGGGGCCAAGGATTTAGCTCAGTAGCCCAGCGCCTGCCTGGCAAGCATGATGTCCTGAGTTCGACTACCAGGATGGGGGGAAAAAAGTTAAGAAAGGAATGTGATCACCACCAAGATAGAGGACAAACTCCTGAACTCTTAACCTGTCACTCATTAAAAACACAACTTGTGCTTTTTTCTGAGGGAGACAGGGACTTCAAAGAGGTTTCTGCTTAAAAAAATAAAAAGCTGACTCTTTACTTGGACCTACAGAACAAAGCTCGGCCTTTATTTTGTAAAACTCTAGGTCAAATCCTTCTCAGCATGGCATGCTAGTAATCTAGAGAATGCCTATTTGAAAGTTGGTGAAACAAGCGTTATTAGCCCTAGGTAAACCTGCTCTCTCTCATTATCCTTCAAGACTGAGGACACAGGAGAAGAGATTCACAGGGAATGTTTAGCTATACCCAGCATCTCCTTTGCCCTGAGCCTAGGGTCACCTTGCATTCTAACAGAGCCTCACAAGCCTGAGACTGCCAGAACAGAAACAGTCATCCCTTAGGAAACAAACTGCCCCTCGAGTCACAAGGATTCTTCTGGAGCTGCACAGCAAGGACTGAGATAATGATTATCCAGACCCCAGCCCATCAAACCCTCCATAAAACTGGTCTCCTTTCTTTTGTGGGTGGGTCAGTCTGATCTTTGTCAGCTACTCAAGCCGTACTACATTCTTACTTTCCTTTGTTAAAGAGCCCACTGGAACTTGGTCCACTCCTTGAGCTTGAATCCCTTAACATTTCCTCTTACTTTCAAATGAAAGCTTTTGCTTATAAATTCATACTGTTGCCTTAGTTTTAGTTTCCTTTGTCACTAAAGCAAGGGCCTGCGCTAGCTGGTGACAGGACAAAAGTCCTTTTGTTCCTCTCTGTTTTCCAGGCTTGCCTGTGCACAGGTCTTGTTGGGGGCCAGCAGAGTCACCCGGCCTCCCATCCTCTGGGGCCTTGGGCGGGACCACAGAGCCAACTGTGCATACAAACCTGGCAATGGCTCGCTTCGTAGGTGCAAGTGCCAAATGAGGCCTGGGCCCTGCTCCTACACTGTCGCCTCCCCTCACAGAGCACTGAGGGCCGTTTCTCACTCAGTAAATACCCAGGCAGCATCTTGCAGTAGTTAAAGCTATCCCCACAGAAGTCAGAGCATGTGGGTCGGCATTTGTGCCTGTCATGCTCTTGCTGTGTAGCTTGACACAAATTACCTAATCTCTCTGATCATTAGCTGAATGCAGATGGTAATGGGACTCTTCCTACAAGGATTTAATGACCTAAGGCAAGGAAAGCACTTACAAAGAATGCCTGGCACATAGCAAGTGTTCATTAAATGCTAGCACGCATGTTAGTTTACAGGGATTTTTTTTTTTATTCGAGAGAATAAATAAGGTTTGTCACCACAAAGGTCAGAAAAATTCCATGGTGTCAGGGATGCCAGGGCCACTTCTGCTCCCTACTGTACAAACCCAAGGAAGTTCTGTAAGTGATTCCATTTTCCATAAAGGCTTCTGGGCAAATGCTTTCTGAGGAAGGTTCAAAAAAGAGAGCAGGAAAAAAACGAGGATCAGCTAGCTGACAAGTTGAATTTTCTTTTCCTTATCGCTTTAATTTTCAAAGTTTAAACTTTATCCTCAAACTATTGTGACTCAATAAAATGATTCCCGACAAATATCCTTTTATTCATTTTCTTCACCTTCCATCCTTCTCTTGGCACAGAGATATATTTTTTCTGCGTTTCTCTAAACCAAAATTTCTTACAGATCACAATAGATTGAAACAAATCAATCTGCATCTAAACAGTGTGTGTGTGTGTGTGTGTGTGTGTGTGTGTGTGTGTGTGTGTGTGTCACATTGTGCTGAATTAAGTAGAGGGGCCAATGGCAGAAAGACACTGTTAAACACTTGGGTGGTCTTGATAGGAGACTGTCTCTACCTACTCTCCTTCACTCCTTCCCCATCTGGAGTCAGGACCTAGTCAGATCCTGGATGAAACCGTGAAGAACCAATCTTAACAAAATGAGTGCAGCAAGGAAGGGCAAATTCCGTACCAAGTCAGTCGGGCCTTGTAAATGAATATTCACTGCCATATGATTTACTGGGCAAACTGGGATGTTGTGCTTAAATATTCTACAGGGGGTCCAGCAGGGAGTTCTTTATTCACTACATTTAAATGCAAATGATAACAAAATTGCATGACAATACACTTTGAAAAGTTGATTTAAAGCAGCGTAAGGGGAAGATTAGTTGAAAAGGATTTTATTATGGTTTTATACAGATTGGGGGAAAAGTCAGGCCAAACAAGCCAAGAATTCAAATGCTATTATGGGGAACCACTGGTCACCAAATAGGGTTTGATTGTTTTTCTCTTCTTGAGAGAAAAATACATGCTCTCATTTTTTTGCTCATCAAAGGTAGCTACGGCTACCAATCAGGACTGTGGGTCAGTATGAATTTACCTCACCCAACTGATAATAATTCAAACAGAAGCCCTTTGCTTCCTACTTAAATAGCAGGTGCCGTGTTCTGAGTGAATGAGGATGCTTAGAAATACTGGACAAGGCTCCTAGACCCTCAGTATGACATGTGAGACTCTGCAGGGACATGATTTGAGGACAAAGAGCTGAAATGCTCCATGTGAGAGAAGCACGTTCTGTCGCATCCGGTGAGAGGACAGCCCTGGAGGGAAGCCTGGAGGACCCAGGACGCGAGAAGACGGGAAAGGCCATAAATCCTGTGGTTTAAGGCAACTCCTTGGCTGAAGTGTCTCCCGCTGTGGACTGCAGGGAGCCATTATCCTCTCTATTCAAGAATGAGAATTAGGCATTGTCCCCAAACCAGCCCCATCTGTAACCCAAACCTGTCAAACAACCAAATAAAACAGAGAAGAGAGGGACTAGTCTGAAAACAGGTCAGACAGGGAAGCAATTATGTACCAGCTGCAAGGACCCTTCCTTGAAACACCAGGACGTCGGGATCTGCTTGAAAGCGGTACAGAGCAGCTGCAAGCGAGAGGATTGGGGCATCAGTAAATCAAGACTGGCAACAAACTGATAATTATTGGAGCCTGGCGAGAGTGGCGGGTACCTCAGCGTTCATTTATTGCTTGTTTGCTTTTACATGTTTGTAATTTTCCATATGAAAAACAGTTTATGTATTTGAAGATTCTACCAGCTCGATTTAAATCCACCCCTATTGGAATACAGTCACCATTGCAGAAAACAAAGGCATTTGTTTCCACTCTCACAGGAGCTCCAGGAATAAGGCCAGGCCCACAGCACAGCTGTGAGGGAAGGAACTGGAGAAAACCAGGACTTTTCAACACGGATGAGAGTTGACTTGGAACTCTCAACAAAACCCATTTAAAAAATAACAGTCTCATCAGTGAAATAGCAAACGATGTGATACTTCCAGAATTCAGAAACTCTTACTCTCAGCCCTGTCTGGGAAACTGCAAAGTTTTTTCCATATTCCAGGGCAGGACATATTTCCCGGTGTGTAGTTGATATCTTCTCTGACTAAGCAGGAGCTCTGACCTGCAAAATTCCAAAGATAGCACAGCTTGACAATATACCAATTAAATCTTTTAATAATTTGGATGAGGTTAGTGGTTTGGTCTACCAAAACTGACCAACTATTCAGAATGTCAGGACCTATAGAATGCAGGTAGCCGAAGCTTGCCTAGTCCTATTCAGTAGTAAAGAAATGATCAGAGCACCACAAATAAAGGGAATTTCTGCTATACTGAGTTCAATAACAAATCAAAGCACCCATATCAAGCCACATCAGGATGGTGCACCACGAATGGAATACTCATTTTAAGAGGGATATTAGACATTGTCCTCATACCAGTCCAATCTGCAACCCAAACTGTTAATACATAAACAAAACATGACTTCCAAGGTATGTGTTCAAAAAAGATGAGTCAGGATGCCACGAGGACTGGAAATGGTAGTGGACGTCCAGCTGAAGGAACCCTAAAGAGAGAACTGGTGAGATGTGGAGCATGTGTCTTTGGCTAGTGGAACTTCTCACAAGTTAGATCTCTCCTTACCCCCACGTCACAGAAGAGAATGAAAACCAACACATGGAGTCTCAGGCAACCACTGTCAGCCCAACAGAAAGACCGATCTTGAAATAGTACAATTCTGCCACTGCTCTTTGGCTGCTTTGAAAAATAGTACGTTCTCCGGACCTAAAAAAATCCCAGGCAGATTGGACAGACACCTGTGAAAATATTTTATGAGAGACTGCAGAACTGAGTGAATATTTGATGATCTCTGAAATCTTCAGATGGAGATTCTTTGACTTCTGAAGATGAGCACTTAGAATTGCTAAGCCAAGAGGATGTTTTATGTTGATGTTCATTTTGCTTGTCTGAAGTAAATAATTCACAAAGCTTTCCTTTGTTGGATGCCAAGGATGTTGGATGCCAAGGACATAAAACCTTTTCCAAACTGTGGATAAATAAAAATAAAACTCAACCCCTGTCCCACCCTTAATCCTACTGTTATTGTACTGAGGAACCATCCTGAGATGTTCCATGCATCTCACTAAAGCATCCAGTGGACATTGTCCTGATTCAGTTTCATCTTCAAGCCCATATTTTCCCTCTAACCAACTTACATATTTAATAGCTTCTAAATGTGACTTGTAGATCCCCACTCTGACTACCATAGCTAGGAAGAGCATGCACCGGATGGGATTCCACTCCAGCAAACACAGGACTTCCTGTATTGAGGCAAGAAACACTGCAGCTCTGAAGTCCTTGAATCACTGGCCCCTTGCGTTCACTGTCTTATTTTCCAGCCCTATCTTACTGGAGGATGTTTTTCTGTACTTCTTTGTTGCTAAGTGTTTATCTTTGTTCACCATATTTTGCCTAAGTGTTGAGATTCTGAATATTTCTAAGAGTCTAATAATCCAACCAATTTTCTTATCCATAGTATCTTTCTTGTGTTTAAAGCACTGTACAAGGTACCTTAGGAGATTAAAAAAAAATCAGATGACCCTGGCAAGGACCTAAGTCACATAGAGAACATAAAGCATGGACATAAATAGTTACACCCACAGCACAATGTGCTAAGTGTTATAAGAGAGGTACAAACTAAGTGCTATCAAAGTTCAGAGGGAGGTGAGAGGCTGGAGAAAAACTGCATGAGGCTGCAAGAGCAGCTGGTAAAACTAGATGCAAATGGTGTGCTGAGGTTTTTGAATCCAAAACATAAGGTATAGAAAACATTAAATTTTGGAAAGGAGGCAGTTGAGAGTCAACGAAAGGACAAACGTTCTCCAAAAGTATACTTAATGTTCAACAGCAGATAGATGTCCACATTAGCCAGAGGCACTAATCAATGTCCAATGTAAATGAAACACCAGAAAATCATCTCCACTGTGAACAAGATCATTTACCCAGTCAGACCGAAAAATTACAATTATGAAATTGAAACTACATTTACTGCTTAAATGAGTCTTTTTAGGATTGAGTTTAGACTGAAAACAGTTCATTAAACAGTTCCTCTGGGTAATGGACTTCAATAGCACTTCCTGTTTTAAAAACACTTTGGAATCACTCACGTTGCTACCTCCAGAGGTGAGTTATATTAAGGAGAGGTGCACTCTTTCTGTAACTGTCCAGAGAGTAAATATTTTCGATTTTGCATTCTGTAAGGTTTCTGGTGCATCTACATGATGCTGCTGTTTTATGGCAAAAAAATCCATAAATGATACGTGGGTGAATGATGGTGGCTATGTGCCAATAAAACTGTATAAATACTCAAATTTGTTTCTTTTTTTTATCTTTTTGAGACAGGGTCTCGCTATGCAGTTCAAGCTGGGCTTGAGCTCACTCTGTAGCCCAGGCTGGTGTCGAACTCACAACAATCCTCCTGCCTCAGCCTCCTGAGTGCTGGGATTACAGGTGTGTGCCACCACACCCAGCCTCAAATTTTAATAACATACAATTCTTACATGTCAGAAAACATTATTCTTTTACATTTTTTCAATCATTTAAAAACACAAAAGTCATATTTAGCTTTCATGCCTTGCAAAAACAGCTGGCAGGCCACATGGTTCACAAACTCCTTAGCTATTAGCCATCCTACTTTATAGATAAGGAAAAAAGGCTCCAAGAGATAAAGGATGTCTATACATTAATAGACACTCAGTTATTAGTTTCCATATAAAGAGAAACAATGAAATATTATGAAAAACTGGAACATTTACTTTTTAATCAACATTGTTCACAGCATAGAAAAATCACATAATATCTATCAACTTTGATTTCCTGGGGTGTAACAAACAAATAATATTTAAATGGGGCTTAGCAGGTTTGGTTCATGTAAACAAAGACATTATGGCTTGAATTTATATGCACAACATTAAAATTTTTTTTATTTTAAGGAGAAAAATAAAATTTCAAAAAAGATAATGAGAGGGTAACAATGGTTAATACTTTGCATATCATTATCTTTAAATTAATTATTCAGAGTACAAGATGTAGGCATTTAATTGTTCAAATAATAATGTTCAACATTTTACTGTGTCTCTTAATTTTAATTTATAATGTGTGATAGTCTATTTTTTAAATTGCCTTATATTAAAGAACTTGTACTTCATATGATAAAGCACATGCTGCTAAATATTTACCAGCACATATTTAGAAAATAGTCTGAGTAATTATTAAAGCAGCTGAAGTCAATGCTCCACCTTTTATCGGTATGAAGGTGAAGGGCTGGAAAAATGCTGAACAACAAAACATTGGAAAGCCCAGTATCTCACTTATTTGAGTCTCTAAAATGACACAATGATAATTTTTAAAAGTCATAGGAAATTGTAATTTTATAGTAAAAAGAAAAATGTTCAAATCAAAGATTAGAGCTAAGACAAATGTCACAGGGAAAGCTTTTCATATACTTACTTTTCAGACAATTTCTTGTGGAAAAAATAGCAGGTGTGTGTCCAAATTCTACACAATCATAGATGATAGAACTAGGGTGAACCGAGTTCACCAAATCTAAGAAGACTTGAACAACAGGAGCCACCCACCTACTTAAGCACAATTGGAAACAAACTGTGAATGAGGGGAGACTTCTCATCAGGGAGTCGGTTTGGGGGTGGATTTGTTTGTCATCATTTTGGACAGCTGTACGGCAAGGTAATAGCCACTTGTTTATTTCATCAATAGATACAGTTTATACCATGGTTGCATTTCATAAAATAAATAAAATCATGAAAAAGAGAAAAAAATAAAAACATTGTTTATTTCAAAGAATAATATAGAAATGATTTTAAAATGTTTAGATGATATTTCTCAGCACCATATATCTAATGAACTTGTAGTAGAGAGAACTTTGAGTCTGGCACATCCTCCTCTGCCCCTCATCCTTTAAGAGCTTGCTGAAAGTTCTGGGTAGGGTCTGAAGCCCATGGCAACGCTCTCAACCAGCTATTTTTTGTGTTTCATTTCCTGCTTTCCCTCTGCTCGCCTATGTGTGTTGTAGCAGAGAAGCCAGCTCCCAAACTCTTGGGGGCCTTCGCTCTTAGCCTGTGCTCAGCCAAGAATGCCATCGTCCAGCCACTTCCTTGGGCAGTTCTGACTTTTAAGTCAGACTCCACCTGATTTCTTCCCTGGTGGCTTTTCCACCATTTCCCAGAGTGACAACTTTGTCCCCTATGCTCCCATTTACCACTTTCTCACCTGTTTTATAATCCTTGCCTCCTGAACTGCTATGTTTAGCTTCTTCAATTCTAGAACATCTTTTCAATAAGGAAGGTATGTCATTAATTTTCATAACCCCGAGGCCTAGCACAATACCCAGAGCATAAGTATAACTCGAACATCTGTTGAAAGAATTAGAGGCCACTGAGCCCTCTCATAACTCTATCACAGGTTTGAAGTGAGGGTGGCAGGTTGGTAGGTAATTTAACATTTCACTCATTCATTCATTCAACAAGCATTTACTGAGTACCCACTGTGTATCTGGACTGTTCTAGAAGCTTTGTGAGCAGAGTAAGTAAAGATCTCTGTCCTGAGGTACTCACTTTCTTTCTGGGGATACAGACATTAAATAATAACAAGGAAATAACATACTTTGTTAAAAGACAATAAAAACTAAAGGAAAGAGACATAAGTAAATCAGGATAAGAGGGACTGGCTGGGCATGTGGGAGGCATGATTTAAATGATGCTGTTGAAGGAGTAAGACCTGCCAAGTGGACAATTTATGTTCTAGCAAAGACTTAGGAGAATGAACTAGACATGGAGATACAGGCATTCCAGGCAGAGAAAACAGGTCAAACAAAGACTTAGACCGAAGCAAGGAGATCAGTGAGGTGGCTGAGAGTGGGGCAGAAAAGGTGTGGGACAGGTGGCGGACCACGGAAGCCTGTAGGTCATTACATTAGGATGACTTTGACCTTTACTGGAAGTGATATGGGAAAATATGGGAGGATTTTGAGCCAAGGGACAAGATAATTTAACTTATTTCTGACTTACATTTTGAAATATTTTTAAAAGGATCACTGTGGCTATTAGGAATTGAGGTTTGTTTTTTTTCTTGAGGTATTAGAGGTCAAACCCAGAGGTGTTCCACCATTAAGCTATATCTCTAGCTCTTTTTACTTTATATTTTGAAACAGAATCTCACTAAATTGCCCAGACTGGCCCTGGACTTGTGATCCTCCTGACACAGCCCTCCCAAATAACTGGGGTTACTGGCATACACCACTGTGCCTGGCATGAATTGGATATTGAGACCAAGAGTAGAAAAAGTAGAGGCGGGAAGATCAGTTAAGAGGCTACTGCGATAATTTGGATGAGAGATAGAAAAAGCTTGTATCAGGGTACAAACGGGGAGAGACGGCTGATCCTAGTTATAGTTTGAAGATAAATCCCAAAATATTTGCTGATAGGAATACAAAAGGGAAATGAATTAAACATCTGTCCAAGACTTTTGGCCCAAGCAACCGGAACAAATGAAAAACTACGAATGTTTAGTTTTATCTAGTGGTTATACTTTGTTCACGCTCCCACTGTTAGGTAGATGTTAAATGAAGTGCACACGTAGCAGCACAGCTACTCATGAGGTGGCAGTACCATGCAGAAGAAGGAGCAGAGCATGAGAGTTATTTATCTGCCTCCACTTCCAGGAGCTGGCCTCACTCCCTTGCTCCTCTTGCCCTTTGTTCCCAAACGTGTAAGAATTTTCCTGGCTGGCTTATGTGTCCAAGACTAAAGAGAATGATGCAGTACATTTAATGGAAAACAGTTTAAAAGTAGTAGGATTTAAAGATGCCCCATGATGGGGACTCCATTATTGTGATGACAGTGAGGAAGATGATGATGTTGGTAGTAGCTATAGCATTGGCCTTTGCTGTGAAGTTCAAAAATCGTGGAGATATTGTAAAATACGAAAGAAGAGAGAGCCAGTGTTAGGAGGCTGGCCTTGGTCACACTATGGAAGCTGCTGACACATATTTTTAAACAAATATACTTCTAAGGCTAGCTGCCAAACTGTACCCAAAAAAAGTAAATGTGTTTCATGCAATTGAATGCTTATAGTTGGAAGATCTCTGGCAATGGAAGACATCTCTCCTTGTAAACTGATGCTGCATTTACATATGGTGAGACATGAAACACAATCATAAACAAAGCTATGTAATTCTCTATAATTCTCCTATATCCCAGGTCTTAATCTGCAACATCAAATCCTAAAGCATTATATTGAATGCCTTTGTTTAAACAAAATGGTATACATTAGGGATTGTGAAAAAACAATGTTGAAAAAATGTTTAAGGCATTCCTTTGTGTACTTTTGAGCAATTAAGGATGATCATAAAATTCTAAAATTAAAGAACTATAGTAGAATGTACATTTTACAGCACCATAAGTATTAGTTAAGGGGTTGAGGATATATGTAGCTCAATAGTATTGTTTGCCTAGCACAGGGAAGGCCCTGGACTTAGTCTCTAGCACAAAATAACAACAATGACAACAACAATAATAAAGGAAACACTACAAACAGAACACTATATTGGTAGCCAAGAGGACAATAATACTATAAAATTTAGACGTGAATCTTTTCAAAGAAAAACGTTTGAAAGTGGTTTTCATTCTTTTGCCCAGTCAGGTATAAACTACTTTCACAGGTACTGGATATTAATTAAAAAAAACCAAAATATGTGTAGATTACCCACCTACTTTCACATTTCCCTCTCATATCTGAAGGTATCTTAGAAACATAGGAGTCCAAATCTGAGTGGTGGCAGGATGTGCCTTTTAGTTTGCCTCCACACTTGAGGTGTTCCTCTGAGTTGTTCTAACATTACAGACTTGTGCATAAATGTTTCTCTGACATTCATAACATTTCAAAAGATGTTCCCACTAAACGAGAGTTCAAACTATTTCTTTCTTGACATGTAATAATTGCACATCCTTATGGGATACAGTGTGATAATTCAACACATGTATACAATGAGCAATAATCAACTCAGCATAATTGGCATTTCCTTCTCCTTAGACATTTACTATTTCCTGATGTTAAGAAGTTTCACACCATTTCTTAAAAGACAAATAAGTCATCTGTGCACTTGTATATCTGTCTGTCTGTCTGTCTGTCTGTGTATGCCCACATGTGTGCTGGGAATCAAACCCAGGTCCTCATACATGCTAGCTCATGAGCCATATCCGCATCCCAGGAGGCTCTTAATTCTGATGGTTCTACACAGCAAAGCTTAGATATGTAGACTAGGATCAAGCCAAACAAGACGAGAAGAGACGCTGAAAATAGTTTTTCACTTAAAAACTGTTAGAAATATCACCCTTCCTGGTTATATCCTGTCCCTTCATTTGAGATGAACTCTGAATGGGAGATTTGCCTTTCACAGGTAGCTTACATTTACATGATGTCCGCAGTCAGTTAGCAGAAGAAAGCAAATGAAGTCACTTGCTGATGTGAACAAAAGTGTCTGACGTCTTTTTCAGACCATTCTTCATGTCATGAGCAGACACAGCTTCTATCAGTGAAATCACCATCCACCATCCATGTGTTCAACTTACTGATGAATTGGGTAGACTCCTACATGGTGACTTGAGCACATTATTAGAGCCATTATCTCAGTGATGGGCAAGTGGCAGAAGAGTCTTTCAGACTCTACAGTCTCAGAGCCTCATCACTTAAAACACAGAGTCATCTTTAAGATCGTAATTATCTCCCATTTCTTACTAAAAAACAAAGCAAAACAAAGCCCTCTCTTTTTATTTCCATAATGTAAATGAATCTCTGTATCTTTTTGTAAAGAACTCTGAAAAATTCAACTGGAGTCCAGGGGTCCACTGGAAGTTTTCATTCTAAGACTGGACTGTGTCTCAGGATGTGAAGAGACTTTGAATTTAGCTATGTCCTTCTTTTGCATCAGTGCTGGTTACAACACGTATTTCCAAAACTTTAGAGTAAGAACAAGTATTTTTTAGCAACCAAAGCTGCTTCTCCTCCAGTGTTTTCTATTGATCTGCCTCAGATAGAAAACCACAAATTACCTTGAACTGCTTCACTACTGAATCCCCAAATGAGGATCTCTTTTCCTCCCAAGTGATTTTTTTTGGAGACAAGGTCTCACTGTTTAGTGCAGGGTGGCCTTGAACTCACTTTTGTACCCCAGGCTTGCCTCCAACTCACAGAGATCTACCTGCCTCAGCCACCCAAGTGCTGGGATTACACGTGTGCACCAGTATGCCTGGTCCCCATAACTTTCAAATGCACTCACTCTCCATCCAGATACCACCAAGCAGAGTCAGGTAACTATCTTCTGACTTGAACTCTGTATTGCTAAAATATGTGTCTAAGTAATCACCACATTCTTGCCCTTCACCAAGGTATGCTCAAAATTCAATTAAACCTTAATTTTGAGATGTGACTGTTTTACTTCTTTACTTATAAAACCATGCAATATCTTCTCTGTCACTGGGATGTCCAATTTTTAAATTTGCAGTGGGGATTGAACCCAGAGCCTTTACACTGAGCTACATCCTCAGCCCTTTTTCCTTTTTATTTGAGACAGAGTTTCACTGAGTCACTGAATTGCCCAGGCTGGACTCAAACTCAAGATCCTCCTAAATCAGCCTTTTAGAATGTAGGACTATAGTCAGGTACCATCATGCTGTAGGACATCTTAAACATCTAAATTCTTTAACATGACTTACAAACCTTCATGATGACCATATTTCCACCTGCCTTTCTAGCCTTACTTCTGACACCCCTCCTCCTGAGTCATCGTGAACTTTTCTTTTTTTCATTTACGGCAGAGTACCATGGCTTTGTATCTCCTAACCTCAACCCTTGTGCATGGCTGATTGTTCTGCCCATATAGGGTTCTATACATTTTTTTGTCTTATTGTTAAACAACTATTGTGGGGAGCCTGCTCCATCCTAAGCATAAGGAAATATGTCAATGATGAAACAAAGCATTTTTTTTTTGTTCCTACAGATTAAGCTGTAGCATGGGAAACAGTCAGAAAACAAAGGGATGTGGTAAATTAGACCAAATGTCAGCATAGCTAGACTTAACTGAGGAGTCAGAGCCAGGAATGGTAGTGTACCCCCATAACCCCAGCAGCCTAGCAATGAGGTAGGAGAATCACAAGTTTGAGCCCAGCCTGGGCAAAGTAGTGATTTAGGAAGATTTTGTCTCAAAATTTTAAAAATAACTATTTAAAAGGGGCTAGAGGTGTTGCTCAAGGAGAAAACCCAAGGTTCAACCTCCAGTATCAAAAGAAAATTTTTTTGAGTTTGTGAAGGTTCAACAAGAAAGTGCTGTTAAAGCTAAAACCTAATGGTGAATAAATGTTAGTTGAAATAATCAAGTGGGGAGAAAAGAGGTTTGGGGAGAGGTAGCAGGGACCTTCTGATAACACAGTTAAATGAAAAATATGACAGCATCAAAAAAGAAATAGTCTTTGTGGGGAACAAATATCTTCACTGAATATATTTTGTTGGTGACCTGTGTTTCGAAGTACAAAAAAATGTAAAGTTCTAATTACCCTTTGTTAACAGCTAAGTTCAGAAGACTCCTCCTTTCAGAGGTGTTACTAAATCTCAGTACTTTCTTGCAATTATAAGGGAAAAATGAAAAGGCATCAGGGATGAGGGAGAGGCTAGATACCCTGAACCTGGTTCTCTCCTGATACTTACTTAGGACCTTGACCAAATGGCTTGCACCTGTGCCCGCACTTTGCCATTGATACAAGGGATGATAATACTAACCACTTTAGCTCTCAGAGGCAGGAACAAATGAAATAGTGGTACAAACGTGTGAAGTACTACACTCTGCTCAGTGATTTTCAAAGAAATAATCATTTCAAGCATAATAAACACTTCGCTAATTTCTGACAGTTCTCTATCAGTTGCATTCAAAAATCACTTTTCTTGGAGTTTCATTTTCAGTTGTACAAGTAGAGCGCCCTCCTCATTACCCTTTAGGTGGAGCCAAATTAGATAATATCTCTTTTCAAAAGATCTAATTGTCTAAAATAAAAAAAAATATTTTGAAGTAGAAATACAGAGAAATCTAGTTATTTTGAAATCATCGATAAACTAAAATTCTTCTAGGTTTTATGGCCAAATTAATCTATCAGTCCTTTGTTACATTTTATTTAAACTTGCTACTGGACTTCCAAGTTGTGAATGTATTGACAAATATAGCAATTAAAGCTCTTAGTTTTTAAGTACACAGAGATTGCACTTCTGTATGGTAGGTCTTATACTTCAGAATACATCTTTAAAGTTATAAAAACTAAGAATCTACATTTTTAAAAGACCTCTAATCCCATGTTGTGTTCTTATATGATGAAGAAGACCCATGAGTAGAATATCATTAGTTTATGGTTTATTTTGCCACAGAACTTTTATTCATCCCTGAAAATGTTTTGCAGCTGAATAAATAAATGTCAAATATCTCTGTCAAAAAAATCTCCCATATGTTTCTATAGTCATAAGTAGGCAAAATTATACCAATTCCCCTTTTACAGTAAAAAAAAAAGTTCATTCTAAAATATTTTATAAACACTGAGCAACTGCACAATGCTACTTTACTCTTCTCTTTCTGTTTATAGTCTTTTATTTTTTTCCCTCTAGTAAGCAGTTGGGTTTTTAAAATATAGGTGCTCTGTTAAAGGTGTCTAATTTCAAAGTCCTATTTCACAATCTTGTTTTTTACTATGAAGTTTTTACTATAAATTCCAGATCCCTTAAAGAAAGTTTGATAATTTGATGTATTAACTATTTCTGTATTCTTTGTCAGAAAATGTAGAACGCCATTTAAAAGAAGGAAATAATTCATGGATAAGTTGATGAGAAGGGATCTTACGAAAATGCGTCTTTAAGTATCCACTTAGTTGACGGCCAGATGCATGCCACTCTTTTGGTAGATGCTTGAAGGAAATAGAGTGTTCATAAAATTTTGCAGTCGGAAGATTGGCGAGCAGCTCCTTCCACCTTTCATGCATTACAGAGGCCTCAGCAAGAGGGTTCAGAAATGTGTGGAGTTCAAGACAACTCTGCCACCTTCTCTACACATTGCTTCGTAAGGGAATCACTTAGCCTCTCAGTGTCGGTTTGTCATTTGTAGAATGGAAGTAATGATACCTTTCTTATAAAGTTCATAGGAATAAGTGACGTTAAATGTATGAAAGGATATCATTATCATTATCAGAAACTGCTCTACCCAAATAAATTATACAGCCGGGCATGATGGTGCACCACCTGTAATCCCAGCAGTTGGGGAGGGGGGAGGTTGAGGCAGGAGGATTGTTGCAAGTTCGAGGCCAGCCTGGGCTACAACAAGAGCAGTCTGAAGTGCATAATGAGACCCTGTCTCAAGGAGACAAAGTAAAATATACGATTTATCAAGAACCCAAAGATTCCAATCAGAGATTCTACAAAACCATTTACTATGCATTCTGTCTTCAAATTCTTGCTTCCCTTTTTATATGATTCCATGCTAAATCCTTCATTAGGCAATAAGCTCTTTGAAGCCATAGTGAGCACATTGTATGTTTTCTCTGCTGCTCTTTGGATTAGAATTAACTAATGGATGCTCAGGGGTTTTGTTGACAGCCAGATCCTCAGTGCTACTACCCAGTAAGTAATCAGAGCTGTCAAATCTCCTTTCACATATTCTATGTCTCAGCTCTGCTGTACCCTAGGCCTATTTTCACATATTTTAGCTTCAAAGCTCAGGGAGAATTAGCAGACTAGCATCCCCTTAGCAAAAGCCTTTGCCACTGCTACCAACCTGTCTCCAGTTGTGAGACAGAGCCCTGGGTTCTCAATCTAGAAATTCCTTTTTTTTTTTTTTTTCAGTACCAGGGATTGAACTCAGGACCTGGCACTTGCCAGGCAGGCACTTATTCCCCTGAGCTATATCCCTAGCCCTGGGTTCTCAATCTAAACCTGCTCCTCTTCTAACCTAAAACAAGCAGAATTACCCCCATCCTTAGCTCCAGTTGGAAAGGAGGAGCAACCATGGCCTACTCAAGATTCCCAGAACTAAGGAGTTCCCCAGGAAAGCCGTCCCTGCCTGATCCAGGGACAGCAGCAAAGAACAGCAGCAGGAGATGGGTAGGAGAGAGGGATATCAGAAGGACAGAAAGTGAAAGTAAGGTGTTCATAGGGCATTGATATCCTTTATAAAGACTGACAAGATCTCTAGTCTATGCTCATGCTGGAACCAGTCTCTGTTTAACGCACAGGTCGACCCTAGCTCCATATAAAACACTTAAAAGCGGAAGAAACAGTGAAAAAGAGATGGCTTCCTCTCAGGCCCCATCCTTGGATGTGTAAAAAGTGCCTGTGAGCTCTGTTCTCCATTCAAAGCCGTTCTGTACCCTTTTCGCAAGCTGTTTAACAAGCGGTCCCACTTCAGGGCATCTTTCAGGTTTAGAGACGAACAGTTTTAGCCTAAACCATCTCACTCGATCTTTATGAATAGGAGTGGCTGTCACTAACGAGCGCTGGGAAAGCTCGCAATGGGCAGGCTCGGGCGAACACGTGTGTCCGTAGCCAGCTCCCGTGTGCCCTGCGTTTTCAGCACCACCGCCTCTGGAGAGCGCCTCCAGGGAGGGCCGGGTGTGGGCCTCCGGCCTCCTGTCCAGCCCCCGCGCACTCTCTTGCCGACACCTCCTTTGCATGAGTCCCAGGAAAAAACACACCCCAACTTCAAACTTCTAATCCCTGCTTCCAAAGGGACCTCCGCGTCCCTCCCTCGGGGTCCAATGCGCCCACCCCCGCTCCTTTGGGTCGCACTGGAGCAGCAGCTGAGCCGCGTGGTCTCACCGCATCTCTACCATGTCCCCCTGCCTGTGCTGCACCTTAAACCAGCAGCCAAAGCCCCGGCTCGCTCGCTCGCTCGCTCTCGCTCTTTCTCTACACGCCCCAGAGCCTCTAAGAAACAAACTCGGCTGCTGCGCCCCCGCCCCACCACACGCGCGCACACATCGTACACACTCGCGCGCCGCAAGCCTTCCTGGTGCCGCCTTGGGCACAGCCGAGGCCAACTTGGGCCCGGATCCGTCAGCACCTCCGCCGCGGGCGCCCGCCCCCGCCCTTGGCTGGGTAGCAGGTCCCCCAGCCGGACCCGGCGGCCCGGGGGCCCCTCCCCATCCGCTCGAGCATCCACCTCTCGCGGGCCAGTCTCGACCCACGATCCCCCAGCACTCGTCCCAGGGCCGCCTGTGTTCATCTGCCCGAAGCCCCAGTCCTTGTCCCTGGTGGCTCGCGTGCGAGTGTGCTTGCGCCTCCCAGGCATATTTAACTCCTTGCAGCTCTCGGTCCACGCTACCCGAACCGCGCGTTGCCGCCGGCCCCCTCCTCGCTTCCCTGCACCCCAGCCTCTGTCCCCATCCCGATCCTGGCCGCCAAGTAGTCAAACCCCCGCCCCGCCGCACTGGGCGCTGGAACCTAGAACCCGGCTCCGGGGGACCCTCGCCTCCTGCCCCGCCCCGCCCCCACCCGGCCCCCGCGAGGCGGCCCGGCCGGGGCGAGCGACGCCGCGGAAACGCGGTCCGTGTCCCCTCCTCTCCCGCGAGCCGCGAACGGAGCGGCTGGCTCGCCCCGCGGGAGCAGCCGCGTACCCCTCCGCAGGGCACACGCCTTCCTGTTCAGTCGCCCTGGAAAGCGCCGGTGCCGGGGTGGGCGGGAGGACTCACCGAACATCTGAATGTGCCCTTTGGTGATGGGATTGAAGCTGCCGCAGGCCAGCAAGATAACGTGGGTCTTAGTGGTCTCGGTCATGGTGCGGGTGAGTCTCTCGCAGTGGTCCAGGGGTTGCCTCTCTTTTTGTGTCTCGATATGTCTGCAGAGGGAGAAAGGAAGGCGAGGCTCCGGCGGTGGATGCTGTGGACTCCAAGGAGCCGCTCCAGACGCAAAGCGCGTCACTCCCCGCCTCCCTTTAACGCTTGCAGCTCCGGCAAGGTCCGAGGCTGCTTTTGTGCCGCTCTGCTCCCGTCTCTGCTCGGCCCTTCGCTTTCCTTTCCCGCTTCCTTCGTGTTTCTGGTCCTCGTGCCCCACCCTACCCTTCCTCTCTCCCCCACCATCGCGATTTACGACGTCACTTTCCTTTCTCTGGGGTTTGTCTAAGGCAAGATGTGGTGTCCAAAGCCAGCACCGTGGTGCGACTTCTAACCCTTCCTTTCTTCTCATGTCTTTTCCTTCCCTCATTGTAACATTCTTCTCTACCCCACTGTCTTTGTCTCTAACTCCAAATATCTTTGTTGTTAAGAATTTTCTTTCTTACTTCCTCACAATTTTAAGTGATAAATGACAGTTGTCTTCATCCCTCCCCCAATAATTCTGAACTACTACTGGGCTGAATCCAAACCTTGACCTAGGGGTTTCCAAGAAAGAGGGAAATCACCCTTCTTCTGCTGTTTTGGCCCATTGTGTGGGTTGAAAATGTTATCAGTTGAGAGAATATAGATGAAGAGAAGAGTTACTAAAACTACTGCCGTCCCACGTATACTATAAAGTTAAGACAAAGGCTTATCGTTTCACAAGTGTTTTTTTGAGCATTTACTATGTGTCAGGTGCTGTTATGAAACTCACTGATAAAGCAAGGCCTGGGTCTTCCTTGAGTTTAAATTTTACGGGAGGGAAAGAGACAATGAACAGGGAAGGAAACTTTAGACAGCAACAGTGCAGTGAACAACAAGTGCACGCAATCCGCTCAGAAAGCAGAGAGTGGACAAGAGAGGAAAATCGGGTAGTCTAAGAAGGCCTCTTCAGAAAGATGACATCTCAGGTGAGGCCATTTGGACGAGAGGAATTGCTAGTACAACAATCTGGGGACAGAAGGACTTCCTGTGCTCATGGAAATGAGAGAGAAGGGAGAAATGGTAGGAAAGAAGATCGTACCGGTGATTACAGCCAAATCACATAGGATTTGAAGGCCAGGGTAAGGGGCCAGACATTTCTCTGAGTGGAATTATTTATAGTAGAATAATTTGCACTGCTCAGCCTCCAGAATGATCAGAAAGAAGATTCTCTTGCTCATACACTACACAGTCTGAGGTATTTTATTATGGCAGCCAGAATAGACTGAGAGTGGCTCTTTGGATTCTTCCCTTCCTCTTTATCCTGGAAAAATGGGTGCAAGGGCATCCATTATATCCAGTATAATATGTTGGTTTGATTCTACATTCACTTAACTCTTCAAATTCATTTTAATAAAAAGAAAAAATCCAACTCAAATTCCTATACAGATGAGTGTTTGGTCAACATTGATGAATTAAACACAAAAATCTTTTTACTCACCCAGTGCCCAGGGAGTAACAATGAGATAAAGATTTATAATATGATGCACTAAATATATTTTCAGCTTATAGATTATATCTTAAGTAATAACTTAAATTCTAAAATTAGATGGTGATCTGAATAATCTCTTGCAAGTTTTATGATTCTTACTTCTAATTCATGTATACCTAAAGAGGGCTTTGGAATAAAAGTACAAAAACATGGAGAGTTTTTTCCAGGACTCTCCACTCTGGTTTTTATAATGGTTAGACCAGTCTACACTCCCACCAGCAGTGGAGAAGGGTTCCTTTTTCCCCACAGCCTTGCCAGCATTTGTTATTGCTTGACTTACTTTGAAGATAACAATATGTAATATAACAGCCATTGTTAATTTCCTATCATCTTGTTTTGATGTTCTGTATCATTTTTATTGTTTTTTAAAATTTTCTTTAAAAGAAACAGGAGAGTAAGACCTGGCTTTGTAGCTTTTGGCCAGGTCTGTTACTGTTAAATATTTTGTCACCTGGAACCATACCTCTAAGTTATATATATATATATATATATATATATATATACACATACACACACACACACACACATATATATATATATACATACACATATATGGAACATTTAAATATATGCTTACATATGCAAAACATTTTAGGAAATTTCCTAGAGTCTGGCAGACAATGCACACTTTAAAAATTCTGCCATAACTATTATCCATAAGATGGGGGAATGCTGCAGTACATGCCCTGTGTACTGAAGTTTGCTATATGGAGAAAATGAGTAAGTAAGTGAGACTTTCATAAAAAGCCCATTGTCAGTTTTAGGTCAAACTGCACAGTCCCTAGTTACAAAATACCTATTGTTTTTTGAATGTTTATTTGTTTTTGTGGATGGGTTTGTCAAGGACATTTCTGGAAATATGAACCTTAGAGGGTAATGATTTTGGAGATGTGCCAGTAGCCTGTGCCAGTAGCCTGTATATCAAGGCCAGAAAAAAAAATAACCAGAAGCACACTAACAATGAATTTTTCTGTAGTGAAGTTTCCAATTTTGGCTCATAAGATATAGAAATAGGGATATCAACTGTTGCATAATACATGTACCTTGGGCCGGGGATATAGCTCAGCAGCACAGTGCCTGTCTGGAAAGTGCAAGGTCCTGAATTCTATTTTTGGCCCCCAAATGAAAAAGTAGTAATACATGTACCTTAAAATACATACAGTGATCTATTTTCAGGGATGCTTATTTTAACTTAGGTAATATAATTTCTGACAGTTGGAAATTGTTTTGGGTTGAAGAGGAGAAACCAGTCATTCTCCTGCTGTCTAACCTTTATACACTACTCCAGTCAGGTTAGCTTCCTAATGACTTGAAGCAGAAAGTCCAACCCAGAACTGTCCCTCCTATGTGTACTCCCTCTGATAGAGCAGTATCCAGTGTCTATTGGGTCTGAGTTTAAATGTTCATTTGTAAATATGTATATCTCCTCATTTACCTCATAAAGATTACTCATGTGTTTTTATCACAAATCAGGGAAAGAACATTCCATGTTTATGAAGTTGACTTACAAAATAATATTAGGGATCATTCTTCATAGGAAAAGTAAAAAAGACACGCACAAAATGTGGCTCCTTTGGCTTCTAGGATCAAGGAAGTTAATGAATATACATTTTATGTTTTCTTGGTAAAAATATTATTCTGGAAAGTCATGTATTAGAATTCTCTGGAGGTCTCTACATTTGTACAGCCCCCTCCTCTCTGTCCCACTGCTTATTCTGCTTTTCAAGGTAAACATCTTCAAGAGTAGAGTTAAAATGACCACCATCACTCTCCCCATCTTCCCTACGAGCAAACATTTTCACTTCCATGGGTGAAAGTTCCCAGAGCAAGACCCTCCATCCTCCAGCTCTAATCCAAGATTTCACTTAGACTTATAAATTCTGTGATTATTCAAATCACATTTCACAAGTGGAATATGTTCCTAAATTTAAAACCTGGTTATCAATTATGAAAATCGCAATACTGCTGGCACCACAGTGAGAGGAAAAAACTGTATGGGTCTCTGCAACCAATAAACATTGTATACCACGAAAATGAATTTATTCTGCTAACTCAGATGTCAACTCAGATGCTAACTCAGACTCAGTCTTTTAGACTGTCTGAAAGAAGCCATTTTATTCCTCATGGCTCCTTTCAGTCAGTCAGGGTGGTACAAATAATTATTTCATCTTGAGACAGAAGATATCACTACTTACATTTCTTTTCCCAAAAGCAGAAATAGGAGATAGAAAAATGAGTTCCAACAGACTTGGAAAGAAGAATAATTGATGAAGAAGTAAAATTATTCCCTGAAATGACATCTGAGAGTATCTCTGCCTCCCTCCTTTAAGTCACCCAAATGGAAAATGTATTTGACTCCAGGGAGCATTAAATAGAGAAGGAGGGAACTTAAGATACAATTTTTTCCATTAGGTCAACACTTCCTGATGTGCAGTTAACTGAGATTTAACCTGGTATTGCAATCACATGACCTCCCCTCTGAAACTTAGATGTAGCAGATAATAGCTACAGCTGAATGATGCTAATAACTTGCCAGCGATAACTAATTTCTTTTTTTTTTTTTTTTTGGCGGTACTGGGGATTGAACTCAGGACCCTGCACTTGCCAGGCAGGCGCTTACTCCACTGAGCTATATCCCCAGCCCGCGATAACTAATTTCAAAGGAAATGTGGGCAATAAGAAAAGCTTGCACCAGTCGGACATGCTAGTCTCGACTTTCAGAATTTATAATGTTTCTTTTGCTGGAGTGAGACAGCTCTAAGGAACTACACACTTTAGGATTTTAAAGATGGTCATGTTACTCAGGCTATTCAGAAATAACTAACAGAAGCAATTCAAACTAGGGCTTGAGCCATCTAATTGGAAAGTCTAAGGAACAGATGTAATGTATGCACAAATAATATATGACTGCTGTTTTTTCTCTTTTTAGTCTACTCTCTTGGGTGATTGGTCTACTATTAGGTACCCATCTGATAATGCTTATGTCTGTCTTAAAGCATCATGACTGTTAGCAACCTTGGACAACACTATCCATTGAAAGAGAACACCTTTGTCAAGAATGCAAGTTAAAAAGTCTCAAGGAAGATGTTGATTCGTTCTACACTGAACATATGCCACTCCTGATCAGTCATTGTGACAAGAAAGAGGAAATATTCTAGTCGGCCAACCTGCTAAGAAAGAAAGGCCAACATCATCCAAACTATTTGGACTAGTCAAGATTGCAAAAACAAAGTCAAGAAGCTTTGAAAATCTATATTCTCATAGTTGCTACCAGGAGAAAATATCCTATACACATCAAGTTTGGCAGCATGATTAAAACCAGAAAGTGTCTCATTTGTATTCAGAACTCTAACATTTTGTGGAGAACAAACTGAGACTTACTGATTTTGGTGAGAGGGTAGGAGCTTGAGGAACAGAAGGAAATCACTACAAGGTAAGTGTGGTCATAGATGAATCTAGGGTGTTTATGCTGTAGCTTTCAGGGATTAAGAAGAGTTTTGAAAATAACATCCAGAAAGATGGGAGCTTTGTTGGCATCTAGAAGCTTTTAAACTCCTTCCGTCTGTCTCTCGCTCTCTCCCTCTTTCCCATCCCACCCGTCTCATCTTTTCCATGAACTGTTGTCTGTGCCTTGTATCCGTATCACTGAAAGCTTCTTGGTTTGCTGCATAGGAATAACTTGGTTTCTCATGGCTTACTACAGCACAGACTGAGCAGGACCTGCAGTATCCCACACCCATTGACCTCACCTTTTGTGTCTTCGGTCACACTGTGGAGACAGAATCCTCCTGGGAACAGCTTGATTCATAGAACAAACCATTTTGGTCCACTCAGTTAAAGCCAAAAGATAGGTCTGCCTCCAGTCAATCTCCTTATTAGTAGGGGCTGTCAGGGGCATTGCCCCACTTCTAATACCTAAACACACCCAAAATTAAACCTAACCTTAAAAATAAGCCAGAAACCGAAGAAGAATGAAAAGGGTGGGGTGACGTGATCCTTCTTGTTAAGCCTATAGTGCCTGCTTAGAGAAGTACTTAGAAGAAAAGATTATCCTAAGAACAGAGTGAAGGGAGGGTCATCTCTAAACTACGCTGCAAGGATTTGTGGGCCACCAACACAAAAGCCAAATACAAATATAGTCCCTCTGCTATCTTTTTTCCAAAAGGTCTTAAATTCAAAATTATTTTAAATAACTAACATGTGACTTATGTGTCTGAGGGTCACTAATAGACCAGACAGCCCCGTTAATTAACAAGTTAACTTATTTAGAGAACTTTTTTCCTAATTAGAGCAAAAAGTGAAATAAAGCAAGAAAAAGGAAGGTGATGAACAGTAAAAAGGGCATACCTTTCTTTCTAGCTCATTACATAGTGTCTCCAGAATTTTTCCGTTTTTCTTTATCATTCCATTACTCCCTACTAAATTACTGAAGAATCATTTTGGATGACCTTTCAGGCAGTAATCTTTCCTTCCTCTTCGCCATTCTCCATTACTCCAGCTGAAGGGACTTTTTTTTCCCTAAAATATAAATCAGATCATAACTCTTTTTGGCTCTAAGTCCTTCAAGAGTCCTCTCTAGTACTCTTCAACTAAAATTCAAACTCTCAGAAAAACCTAACTAGTTCTGCTGTGATTTGGCTCCTCATGGCCTGCCATCCTCACCTTACCCCATATCCCAGCCACATTCTGAGCTCCTTTGGGTCCTCTCCTAGCCAATAAATGTTATTTTCTCATCTCCATCCCTCTGGCTCAACCCAGAATCGCCTTGGTTCCCTTCAGCTTTTGTGAACCCTTGGGTCTGCCTTAACCTTTGTCCTTATTCATGCTGTTTTTCCTGCAGCAAGGCTCTTATCAAAATGCCCTGCATTGCAATTACCTGTTGATTTGATTATACTGTCTACCAACATATATTCAGACCCTACCATACAACAGGAAGTATGCTTGGTACTTTATAGAACTTATCTCGTTTAATTTTGACTATATCTTAGTGACGTAAGTTCTTTGACTATATATGTTGTACAGATGAGAAAATAGAGAAGTTAAATAATGTGTTCAGACAACAAAGTGATTAAGCGATGGAGACAGGCTTTGAACCTTGGCAGTCAGCTAGGCACTCCTAATGTCGTATTCCTTCAAACCACAAAAGCAGGAACTGATTCTGTCTTGTTCACTATTGTGTTTCCAATCTGATACATAATAAGGGTTCAAAAATATTTGTCTAATAAATGTGGAATGAGTTTTCTTAAGGCTGTATCTAGTCTCCATGCATTTTCTGTTCCTATTCTGAGTTATATGATTTTTTAAAAAAGAAAAAAATGCCAAACATAAAACCCAACAGTTATAAGAGCTAAGCACCCTCTGCCTTCTCCCTGAAGCTTTCTTCTAGCCCATGATTGTGGTGTTCGTTGTTTATAAGACCTTATCTAATATGAGCTTGTGTGAGTTACTATCAGTCAAGAGTAGCCCTCCACTCCCAAAGCCTGCTATGCATTTGCTTGAACTTTAGGGGCTAGAAAGTTAGAAACTGCATTTCTTGATTCCTTTGCAGATGAATTTCTGGATACTAATTAGATTCTACCTGGGGATTTCCTTATATGAGAGTTAGAAGGCAGAGTGAGGTAATAGCTTCTGTAGCTGTTAATTCTAAGCAACACTGTAAGGTGTGTTTGAGGGCAGCAGAACATTCCAGTAATCACCAAATTCTAGTCGCCAAAGTCTGAGCATTGGCGGGCAATTTTGGCAGCTAATCTCTGAAGTATGGCTATTGTACTATGCATTGAAATAAAGGACCCAGCGGTTTTCCCTAACCTCAGTTCCTTTAGCTTTTCTAATGAATATTATAGGCTCTTCATTTCTTATTTTTAATCCCTTTCTGTTTAAAAGAAACCTAGTTCCTTCCTCCTGAACTGAATCCTGATACCCTCCCCTAATTGTTGTTTCTACTGTACCCATTTTCTACGCAGGGCAAGAACAACTTCTAGGTAAATGCAGTTATTTGGGAAATGTAAATATGTAATGAATAAGAAAGTGATTGGAAATAATTGGAATAATGGATTAAAAATGATATTGGGCATGTGGGTGGGAGTGTACTTCATGAGTCAGGAAAGGGAGATGTTGGAAAGTGTGAATCAGGCAGAATGACAAGATGACGAGGAACAGAGACTGGACAGATAAACTTAGGTTTCTATATGCAAATAGCATGAGAGATTTGGAGTTGATAAGAGTTACCACTAATATCTAATAAGTATTTACATGGGTAGAGTTATTCTGTGTTTAGAGTGCTACCTCACTGTGTCATGCTATCTTACTTGTTTATGTTGTTTTATTTCTACTATGACTCTCTACAACAACTGATTCTGTGAGGTAAGTGTTGAAGGGGCCTGAGATGAATGATCCATACAAAATGAGAGCAACTCAGGATTGTAGCTAGGTCAGAACATTGATCCCAAGACTCAGGGTTCTACTCCAGGCAGCTAGCAATAGAACTTACTGTTGGTTTACGAAAGAGGGAGCGTAAGGGAATTTGGGCCATCAAGGGTAGCAGGTGTCCTGTCTTAAGTCTGAAGGCAAAGACTGTTGGGTCCAGTCACAAAGATCTTTGACTTTGAGAGACTAGTAGATACCTTTATTTATTCTTTCTCCATGCCTACTCCAAAGGACATAGAGCCTCAGTGACTAGCCATGGAGTTAAAGAACAAAGTAGAATCAGTCTTTATGCAGGATGGATAAAATTTGGCATTGTGTAAATAGTGTTGACTGTATATTCCCAAATTGTCAATCTTGTGCTTAAATCTGGCGGAGTACATATTGACTCATGTTAAAGAAAAGCACTGGGGCAAACTGAAAGCGTAAGTGTGGTTCTAAAGTCTCATTAATATAAAAAGAAGGATGCCCTTTCAGTGTTTGAGTTGTGATTCATGGTGAATGGGACATATTCTTTGCAGAGAGGCCCTGGTGTTTGTGTTCAGCCTTCCACAAGGTGCTCTTGCCTCTCTCATATAGAGAAAGTGTCATTACTACATAGTAAAGGGTTCATTTCCTTTGTTGAAAGGATAGCCAAACCTTGTATAATTAGGGAAGATAGGTCTTTTGCTTTGTCAACCTCCCTGGAAAAAGTGCAGGAGCCAGAATGTGAATTAAAATTAAATACACCACCAAAAAGGAGGCAGTTGTGTGATGTAGTGGTGGCTGATCCTGACACACTGTCCTCTGCTGTCTTACCATTGTGCTTTTTAGCAAATCCAGGGCACTGAAAGAAAAGGAGGCACTTTTCACATAAGAATGATGCAGATCAGATTTGATTTATCAGTCTTAGAAATGAGGTTTAGGAGGGGAAAAAATGAAGCTGACTCGTACCTTTTTCTAAAAATTTCACTAAGGAGAAAGGCAAGTTTGGGCAGAGTAGGGTGTGTGTGAATGAGACAGAGACAGAGAGAGTCTTCCCTATGGTGTATGAAAATAGGAGCATATCTGAAAATTTTTAAATGTGGGCATTACTAAAATAATACAACTAAGAAATAACCAAGGCAGAAAAGTATTCCATGTATTATTAAAACTTCATATGTATAAATCAATGTTTACAAAATAGATAACTTTAAAGAGAAAAATAAAAGATAAATAAGAGGAAACAGAGGTGGAGCTTTTGCAAATGAGAAGGGGACCAAAGATGGAGGGAGGGGGCGGGGGATGTAAAAAGCATTAAGATGGTTACGTATGTGCCCCAACTCCCCACAATGAATGTGATCATTCTGAGCCCCAAGCATGTACTAAACTTAAAAATTAAGAGAGAAGAAGGGACTGTTTATTTGATTTAGTGATAGACTTCTTTGTTTTAGAGAAAGATTTACAAGTAGGATTTCTCTAAATAGGAAGATTGTGATTGAACATTCATACCCTGATATTTAGGAAAATTTAATTTGCACTTAAGTTTTCAGTTAAACATACATTTTTTTTTTCTTTTATGGCTGTCCTTGGGGTAGAACCCAGGGTGCTTTACTATTGAGCTACATCCTCAACACTTTTCATTTTTATTTTGAGACAAAGTTCTTAGTAAGTTGCCCAGCTGGTCTCCAACTAGCAACCCTCCTGCCTGAGCCTCCCAAGTAGTTGGAATTACCAGCATACTACCGTGCCTTGCTTACAAATACCTTCTGAGCAGAAAAAGACAACAGAACTAAGATAGAGTGAACCAAAATAAATTTTTAACAGAAAGAGCCTTTCTGTACAAAGAAAGAAAAAGTTGAGTTATGGATACTTTAAGAACCCAATATAGGATTAACTTGCCCAAGTTCTTTTCCTTTCTCCCTAATTAATGTCTCTTCCACTTTACACACACTGAAGATACACATCTTAAAGCTGAAGTGGGAGTATTCAGAGAAAAGATGCCTAAGTCTGATAGATAGTCCTGTAAATAATGTGTTCAGCCCAAGGGATTAATGTTTATTCATTAAGGCTTTCTCTCAAAGAATATATATATATATATATATATATATATATATATATATCAATGCCCCACTATGATATGTTTTTGTATAGCAAACATAGACTAATAAAAAAGAGAACTATATGGTTGAGATACTATTTGTTCCCAAGACTTGAAGATTATCTTTGAGACAAGAAGCAGAAAAGATTCTTCTTTCAGCAGTGTGGTTGTCAGTGTGGTTGGTTGCTATCTCTCCTCTTCCCCTTCAAGTTGTCATTCCAAGCTCTTCTGTAGTTATATGATCCAGTTCTGACCAATGATACATGAGGGGAAGTCTGCTGGAGTGGGAGGAAGGGTTTACCTCAGGGAATGATCCTTATTCCTGATAAAAACAAATGCAGGATCAGTACAATTATGAGGATATGACATTGAAGCCACAGCAACAATTTTCTTGGTATGAGATACACATTCAAGACACCGGAGATGTCAGAGTGGAGAAACAACTGACCTCTAAGAGCACCGTGGCATCATTCCCCAGCCCTGGAGCCATCTATTGCTAGACCAATGTGCTCATTTCTTAAACCACTGTTTGTGATGTGTCCTGTGACTTATAGCTTTATATCCTGGCTGATTGAACAGGCCCAACACAGGAAAAATTCTTCAGTCAGGACCTTCATGACTCCATTGGTTGCCTCTATGCAAATTAGAAAAGGTGGTCCTGCTCCTTACATGGATATCAGATCCCCCTTATCCTGTTTGTGGAGTGTGTTTGCCCAGTAGAGATCACCAGCTTGCCTCCTTGTGTCTTGGGGGAGGCAGAAGGTGTAGCTCCAAGGACGCAGAGTGTAGCTCCACTTCCAAACAGTGTGTCGGGGGCAGAGAGTGAGAGCTCCTTCTGCCTTCTGTTACTTGCTGACTTAACTTGATTTTGAGTGTAAATGGATAAAATAACAACAATGTGGGTAGTTGTTATTATTAACTTTCATTTTAAAGAGTGAGTTTGTTTTTGGACCCAAAGCTGAAATTGGATTGTCTATTGTTTAATAAAGTACTCCAAAATATAATTGAAAAAATTATTATTCAGTACCAATTATTTTTGGAGTTTATATTACCATAGTCCCTCCAGTAATGTTAAAACTGGCTTGAAAAAAACAAGAGCTAAGCAATAATTTCCACTTACAATATGCAACTATTATGATACAGATTACTTAATTTGTCTGCTTTCTTTTCTGTATAATCTACTGGAAATACTTCATTTGAATAGCTAGCATGAAATAATTTAGCCTTCAGGGGATGTAAATAAGAAATTTACATATTAGACTGGCTGCAATTCATAGGGTGCCACAACATTTTTAATTATGTTTAATAAAAAAGCTCAAGTTTTGTGGGGAAAAAATAACTTTGAGCTTTAAATAGCTTAAGCTAACACATTTTCATGAAAACATATTTCCGATTAATATAATCACTGCAAAAACTTATTTTTTGTGTTCATAACTATGAAGTTAATCATGAATATACTGATCTGTAGGATTATTATTATTTGATAGAATTATTTTACAGTACATAGAATTGAACCTAGAGGCTTGTTTGTGCAAGGCAAGCAGTTTATCACTGAGCTACATCTTCACAAATTAAGGAAGGAATTTTGTGAGTAAATCTTCCTCACAAAAATTTTGCATGATAATATACAGTTGAAGGAATGAAGGAAATTGACAATCAACAGTAACAATTACTGCAGATCAGAACCACTAAAATTAGTGGGTGAAACCTTGCAGAAGAGAGTTACTTATGTAGACTTAAATTATCTCACCAGAAAATATTAGCTAATTATTGTGGTCATCAAACATGTTCTCAGATTCTTTCCAGTCCTTCCTCTAGGAGGTGAAGACTGAGTTCCCTCTCTGAGTGTCCATTGAACTTACTGATCATTTCTGATGAGCAGAGTAGGGAAAGGGAAACTTGTGACTCTACAGTGGATAAACCTGACAGGTACTTCTTTACCCAGCTGATCAAAGTTAGCATCATTATGAAGCAAATCCTGTTGATGTCATATATCCTTGGATACATATCATGAGGAGGGCATTTCATCTCCACAATATTATTTCCAAACATCCATAAACTCACCAGAATCATGAGAATATATCAGGGAAAGCCCAATTCAGGAACAGTCTATGAAATACCAGACCAGTTCTCTTCAAAGTTATCTAAATCATGAAAAAAAATCAAAACAAAATCCAGACTGAAGAAGACTTTCCAAAGATGATTAAGTATACCATTGTCTTGCTGGGCACGCTGGTGCATGCCTAGTTACTTTTTTTTTTATCACTGGAAGACAATACCTTAGACCCACAATTTAAAGGAGGAAAGATTTATTTTGGGTCACAGTTTGTAGAAGTTTCAGCCCATAGTTGATTGACTGCAAGGTAGGATAGCAAGGTAGAAGGGAGAGATCAAGGGAAGAGGGAGAGAGATAGACCCTTCCAGACTACACCATCAGTGACGCACCTCCTCCAATCAGGCTTCGCCTCCCAAGTCATATGTAGTTACAAAGTCATCAGTGGACTGGTCTGCTGGTGAATATCACACCCCAACGATCCAATCACCACCTGAAAGCCCCACCTATGAGTGCATGAGGCTTTGGAGGGACATCTAAATATAAACCATTAGCACATGCCTTTAATCCCAGCCAGCACTTGGGAGACGGAGGCAGGAAATTGCAAGATCCAGGCCAGCCTGGGCTGTGTAGTGAATTCAAGGCCAGCTTGAGCTCCACAGAGGAGACCTGGCTCAAAACAAAACAAAACAAAACAAAAGAAAACAAAACAAAACAAAGTAACAGTCTGCTTGACTAGATCTCAGAATCAAAAATGGAACACTTGAAATCTGAATCAAATCGTTAGTTCAGCTAGTAGTATTATACCAATATTAACTTTACTATTTGTCTGCTTGCTTTTTTATTGAGGTCTTGGGGATCAAATATAGGGCCTCATACATTTGAGTGTGTGAGTGAAATCCCTAATTTCACTTTTTTTTAGGGGGAGTACCAGGAATTGAACTAACGATCTCACACTTGCCAGGCAGGCACTGTGCCCCTGGGCTATATCCCTGGCCTTAATTTCACAGTTGTAATCATTGTACTATTGTACATTGGACTATTGTACTTAGGGGCAGATGGATGAAGATTATCCATGAACTCTGTACCTCAAAACAAAAGTACTTGCTAGAACATACTGGTTGGTATCTGGTGGTGCTAGATGCACTTGATAATCATTCCCGGGGAGTGATGGGGAATCTCTGTTGCCTCAACTCCAAACAAAAACTATGTTTTCTTAAAATTGAATGATTTTAGAGTCATTTTAAATGTCTTAGTCTATTGGGATTACTACAACAAAACACTGTAACAGAATATAGGCTTGGTGGCTTATAAAGAGCACAGACTTTCTCACAGTTGTGGAACACTGAGAAGTCCCGGATTAAGGCACTGGCAGATCCGGTGTCTG
Organism: Dinomys branickii; assembly: GCA_004027595.1. Lineage (NCBI taxonomy): Eukaryota > Metazoa > Chordata > Mammalia > Rodentia > Dinomyidae > Dinomys > Dinomys branickii. The sequence goes on along the minus strand of PVLD010000918.1, from coordinate 184,677 downwards.
GCAAGGACCACTGCACTCTAGATCATAGACACCCTTTAGGTTAAAAGGGTACAAGCGCTCTCTTGGGCCTGTTTTGTAACGGCACTGACACCATTCTTGAGGACCCAGGACCTAAGCATCTCTTCAAAGGCCCCACCTCCTGATATCGTCCCCTTAGACCTAGGATTTCAACATACTAATCTTGAAGGAATGAAAATATTTAGACCATAACAATAAACTTCAGAAATTTTCCCTTTTCATGAATAGTGCCATGATGGAAATATACCTGTCTGGCAGTTTTAAAAGTTCACACTTTTGTTCTGTGTCAATATAGAATAGGAGATATCTTGATATTATTGCACTGTCAGTGGGCTCTGGTTTCCAGATTGCCACCATGGGTGGAAAATTGAGTCTGACCTTCTGACCTCTCAGGAATACAGTGAGTAAGCTACATATGCCCTGATTTTACTGTGCAAGCTCTGAACTTACCTTCCAAGCCTCTATTTTCAGGCTATCAAACCAACAGAAATACCTAAAAAGAAGGTAGCATAAAGGCACGGCAAAATGTGAACCTCACCTCTGGACCTGAGAATTTGAGGAATCACTGACTTCATTAGTGGCCAGGAATAGTAAGCACCTGGAAAGGAGTGGAGTAGCAGCTTTGGAGTACCGCCTTATTATAAACAGTTTGCCTTCTTACCTGTGCTTCATTCTACATTAAAGTATTCAGGGTTTCGTTTGTTTGTTTGTTTATTTATTTATTCTTATTGAAAAGAATTTGTAGTTTTATCTGGCTAAGCTGCTTCTTGCTCAGTGGCTTTTGTAAGACTATAATGAAGTAGTTCTTGTTTACTTTCTATGCTCCCACCTAGTTAGAAAAAGGACCTAAGGTGGCTCATACCCTAAACATTTGTGCTAACCTTAGGTTTTCACTCTTTTCCAGGCTATCTGTCCCTCCTCACCATGAAGTCATAGTACTTAATTTGTGACAGCACAATCATTTCCATGGCAACAGAACATGGTCTTTGGGGCTGGGGATATAGCTCAGTGGAATAAGCACCTGCCTGACAAATGCAAGGTCCTGAGTTCGATACCTGGTACTGCCCCCCACAAAAAACTGAACATGGTCTTCATTTACTCCGACAAAGATCAAGCAGCAGTAAGAGTGGGCAGTATATATTGACATTTTCTCTCTCTCTCTGGTTTTTTTTTTGGGTCTTTTGCAGACAGGGTCTCACTATGAAGTTCAGGCTGGTCTTGAGCTTACTTTGTAGCCCAGGCTGGTCTTGAAATCAGAATGATCCTCCTGCGTCAGCCTCCTGAGTGGATATTTTCTCTTTTTAAGTTTGGTTTCTCTCTAAAGAAGTTCCTACTTTTGATTCTAAAATTTTATACTTAGCCTGAATATGTATTTTTGCATAGCTTACATATGAAGTATTTGTTCAGTAAATAGTCAAAAATAATAATGTGAGACAAATCCCACAAATCCACACACACACACACACACACAGATATAACCATCTTCAAAAACGGAATGATTAGCACATGTCCTTCTGGGGTAGATGAGAACAAGGAATCCATTTAAAGGACATGAAACTTCTAAGCCTAAGAAATTTGCTTTGATGACTGTGATAAGCAGTGGAAGGCAAATGACCCAATTCCTCCTCGATGGTTTTCTTATCTTGCTCAGCACAAGTAAGACACAAAAAGATCTTCCCACGAGAGCCCAAATTATCTGACTAAAAGAAGAGAAATGGGCAGCTTTATTCATATAAATGACCAAAACCCCAGTATTTTGTCCATTTGCTTTAATCACATACAGCTTAATTACACATCTTTGGAGAAACTCCTTAGAACTCCATTAGCTAAGCTGAGGAATGAGGTAAAGGGCATGAATTTTTAAAAGAGAACTAGTTACTGGGGCAAACATTTTAATGGTCCATTAGTTTAGCAATCTCTGTCTAGTAGGACTTGCTATTAGGAGGCAAGGCCTGATCAGCAGGGGGGCGGTCACTGGAGGTATGGCCTGGGCGGGTCTGTCTCCCTCCCTGGTGCTTCTCTTGATCTCTGTGATCCTGGCTACCATGCCATGAGCTGGTTTTCCTCTGTCACACCCCTGTGCCATGCCATTGTGCCTGGGGTCAGCTAACTATGGACTGACACATGAGTCAAAATAGACTTCTCCTCCTTTAAATTGCAAATGTTGGGTATTGTGTGTCAATAATGAGAAGGTAATTAAGACATGCATAGAAGGATGGTGACAAATGCTATGGAAGACCTTGCATGAAGTTTACATCACCACTTTTGATGTCACCAATATTTTGCAGCTATGGCATCATAGTGGAGAATATATAGTGCTTTATGAGAGATTAAGGTTAGACAGGATATAAAAATGATCATCGGGATAGAAATGGGAGGCTAGCACAAGAGTAAGAAGTACTAGCAATTGCCCAAGTATTCCATACAAGATCATTCTACAGGATGTGCTGTGATGAAAGAGTCCTGGGAAAGATAATTTGGGGCACACAGCACATTATTCCCTTGCAGAAATTCATGTCCTGTTATAGTCCCTTAGAATTCTCACCAAGGAAAAACTGCACTTAAATTGCCATTACCCACACTTATTTGACCATGGAAAACATTACTGAGCAATATTTATTAACATCCCTAGATAATAGTGCTATCTAGAACATGCATCAATTTATATTAGGGTAGATAGTGTATAATAATTTATATTTTTATTATATAGAAAAACCAAACCAAAACATCAACAAAATCATACTGAAGGGCAAGGGCCTATTGCCAATTGGTGTCCAATCATTTTTACCTTCATGTCCAATCAACTTTACCTTCCTAACCTTCCTACATTTCAGCACTGACCTCCATCCTCCTATACAGTCAATGTTTGCTTCGTACATTTGTATTTTACATATCGGTAAATTTTGCTTGGCAGGACTGTTACATCAAAAGAGTGTTGCAGCAAAAATCAGAAATCGGGTCAAACTCTGCAGGGGATCCAAAAACTCATTCAGAACAAATGGAGTTTTAATTAATTTTAACTTAGAATCAGTTTGGACCGGTCATTGCCCCCATTCCCGACCAGAGAATGTGGCCCTTAACTGCCTTTGTTCTCACCTTATATACATTTTTGGTTTCCATGGTAATAGATTGGAATGTCTAGGCCTGGCCATAGTTGTTTACCTTGCACCATGTGACCAGGTCAGGCTCTGGCCATAATGATATATATACTTTAACAATTCAGGCAAGGAGAAGAATTCCAGGGCAAAGTCAGAACTGCAAAGTTAACCCTTTACAACCCCTCCAGGATGTTTCTCAAGACACATCTTGAGGCTTGTCTATCTTAAAATGTTGTGCTAAAAGTCACCGCACATTACAAGAGTTTTTAAACTCTCTCTCACCAAACCAGCCTCATCCCTCTCAGAAGAGCTTTCTGCAAAGGGAATCTACAAATAAATCCATCCTTGTGTTACCAGGTTACCCAGGTTGTATATTTGCATTGTAACAGGGGTGCTCCGAAAATACAGTGCTTATACTTTAAAAAAATTCAAGGTGAGAGTTTCTAGAACTGGAGCAAGTTTACAGGAGGAAATGTTTTGGGTTAGTGCAGGAAGCTCTGCAGGGTGATGCTGTCTTCAAAGGAGGATACTATCTTTGAGGTTTAACTGTGTGTATATTTCTTCTATTGTCCAACAACTACTGCCATAGGCTTCATCAGTAATTTAAGTGTGGATGTGGGTGTCTACTTATATTTAGTGAATAAATAAGTAGGTATTTCTGTCTTGCTGTATATTTTTTAAAAACATTCAATCTTTGAATAGGTAGCACACATATACAAAATTAAAAGCCATGAAGGAGCACATCATGAATAATGTTTCCCTATTTTTCCCCGCATCAATTCTGTTCTCCTCCCCAGATATAATTACTATTACCAATGTCTTAAATTTCCTTTCCTCAGTATCCTGTGTATTTATAAACATACACATGTTTTTCACACAGAGAGTAGCATGTTAAACATACTGCCCTCCACTTTGATTTTTTTTTTCATTTATCAATATATCTTAGGTACACTTCATATTAGTACATTATACAGAGAATTAGTCGCTTAGTTATTTTAACAGCTGGCTGGTATTCACTGAATTGCTAAGGCATTTCTTATATGTCACTAAATATCCGTCCAGAGAAAAGAAGGGAAATTGCAGTTGTCTCCACCTCTGGCTCATTTCAGCCTCCTAGCGCTGTGGCCACATCTGGGACCTGAAAATGAGCTGGAAACTCTTTAACTTCACAGAGTTCAAATTCAAACCTCTCAACATTTGACCACAGCTTCTGGCTTCTAGCAGTTTGTTCCATTATTGTCGCCATGCTCGTTCTTTCAGTTTACTAGCCCCTCACCTTTCCTCTTCCTTCCCTACCCGACTATCTCCCCCAAACTGGAGGTCATCTACATGATTGTTGATCCTTGTTCTTTTGTTCTAACACAAACATACAATATAAAATTAGATGCTTATAAAATATTTTATTTTTGTATGAATAAATTCAAATTCAATTATAAGTCTCCATCCTAACACTGGTAGAAATATAACCTTGGCCAATTTCTTCCCTTCCTCTGGGTGGCATCTTAATTTCAGAGTTTGAGGATTTCACGACATCTTGGAGAGTGGATGGACTTGGAGGACTCATGCCGCCTATACTGCAGCCATTGTCTGTTTGCACTGGTAGCCTGCAGATCACCATCACCAACCTGATGCTTAGCCCACACTGGAGCTGTTGGATCCTTCAGGCCCTCGGGCACACAGGAGGTCGTTCCACAAACACAAGAGGCTGACTCAGGCCCATGTTCCTGGACATTGTTCAGTCTTTCTTTGCCCTTTCGTGACAATAAATAAAATATTTAGAAGTACCAACAAAAATGAAATGATCAATGTATTTAACACCCAGAATGTCAAATGTTACTGCTTTTTCATATTTCCTTCAGATATTTTTTTAAAGAACTAAAACCGTGCAAAGATTAAGGCTCCTAACTGCCGTTCTCCAGTCTAACTCCCTTATTTCCTTTACTCCCTGCAGTGTATCACACATTTGGTACAAGGGTAGTCCTTGTGGTTGTGTTTCTCTTTGATATAATTGTAGATAAACACAATCCCTTGTGTTTGTATTTTTTAATGTGTATATACACAGTATCATACTGAGTATAATACACTGCAGCTTGATCATGCAGGATGTTTTCAAACATATCCTGTATTGATATTGGGCCAGTTTATTTTTTTTAACTTGTGAACAATGTTTCATAGAATGTGTACACCACAGTTTGTTCCCTATTAATTCATCCTTGGGCTGTTCCAGTTTTTTATTAACACAAATAATATTGCAAAAACTATTCTTTCCTACTATTCTTTCCTACTCTTAGCCATCTGCTGCTCTTTAAGTTATCTTCATGGCAGTAAATGACATCAGCAGGGACCAGGCCAAAAACTTCATCCATCCCTGAAACCTTTTTCTCACACTTCTTATCTCTATCACGAAGTTATCCGATTTGTCTTCAATCTACTGTACATACACACACACACACACACACACACACACACACTTCTTTTTGTTGTTTTGAAACAAGATTTCACTCTGCAGTTCAGACTGGCCTTGAACTTCCTTTGTACCCCAGGCAGGCCTCAGAGCAATCCTCTTGTCTCAGAGCAATCCTCCTGTCTCAGCCTTCTGAGTGCTGGGATTACAGATGTGCACCACCACATCTGGCAATATACTGTATATTCTGGATTCAACCACTTTCAACACTTCCAACCAAATCGAAGCCACCAACATCTTCCCTACTCCTGCAGTATCTTTCGACCCTATATCCTGTAGTCTTTCTGCAGAACAGCTACAGTGACCTTTTAAGAATGCAAATTAGATCAGGAATATCCCCAAACAAAATTCTCCAATAGTTCCTCATTCTTTAGGGAAAAAGTCCAAATTCTCTGTCTAGGCTGAAGACCTATGTAATCTAGCCCTTGCATGCACCACTCCAGATTTATCTCCTCCCACTTTCACTGCGTATCTTCCTCTCACTACACCTTAGTCTTCTCTTTTTCCTTCCAATGTTTCAAAGTTGTTTCTGCTCAGAGCACTTGCACATGGTGTTCCTTCTCGCATGAAATGCACTTTCCTCCCTCGGGTCTTAGACGCAGATCTCGCTCCCTCACCTTTCTGATCTCCTCAGATTCTCTCTGCCAGGAAGGCGTTTCCTGTGCATCCTGCCTAAAGTGGCATTTCCAGCCCCCACCCTTCCTAGATACCCATCCCTGCCTGAGCTGCCATAGGTGCTCACCCCGTGTCTGTCTTCAGTTTCAAGAGCACACACTTGTTTATCAACTATCATTATACTTGGTTTATATAGGATCTTGACAAACGTTTTTTCACTACATAAATGAATTAATGTTTTCTTATGCATATTTTCAACATATTTTCTACATTATAGATGTTTCCTGCTCATGGAATACATGCATTTTTGACTAGGCAAGATATTTCCAAGCTGGTCTTTTAACTGTTTGTACCAATTTACATTTCCACTAGCAAGGTAAGGTTTCTCATTTCCCTAGATCCTGGCCAGCATATGTTACTGTTAGACTTTTGCAATCTGGTGGATGTTTTGATTTGCATTCCTCTGATTACAGTGAGGTTCACTGAGCATATTTTTTCTTATTTTTGCATTGGATTGTCTATCTCATGTTTAAAAGTAATTTATTTTGTCTCAATACTTATGCTTTGTTTGATATATATTTTACAATTCACTTCTCATAGACTGTTGCTTTCCTTTTAATTTTGTTTATGGGATATTTTACAAAACAGAAATACTCAGAAATTTATTATACCTCTCCTTCATAATTTGTGCTTTTAAAGTCACATTTAAATAATTGTTCCTTCTGTGATCATAATTTTTCTTCTTTAATTTTTTTTCTAATAATTGTAAAGCTTTTATTTTGGTCCAGATTTAGATTTAAAAAAAAACAACACAGAATCTCACTATGTAGCCCAGGCTGACCTCTAACTCACAGTGATCCTCCTGCTACAGCCCCCTCAGTGCTGGGATTACAGGTGTGTGCCACTGTGCCCAGCTAGATCATTTTGATCTGGAATTTATTTTATAGAAAATATTTTCAAATTTTCCTATAAGTATGGGGAAACTGGGAACCCCTAAAGATTCTTTCAGGTCCATGAGGACAAAACTATTTTCATAATATTACTAAGATGTTGCCTTTTTCACTCTCATTTCTTATGAGGAGTAAAATGTATTTATATGTTCATGTGCTTTATATATTTATTTTGATTTCTAATATGGTAAATGTAATAGCTTATATCTAGATGTGCCCCCCCAAACCATTTTGGGCTCATAGATGGGGCTTTTCAGAGGTGGTTGGATCTAGGGTATATGAGATTGGGATTAAGGGTGTGTGATGTCAAAGTTGGTTTAGCATAGTTCTGGGTGTGGCATCTATCAACAGGTTTACAGCCTGGATGACATATAAGAAGACAATATAGGAACAGTCAATGATTACTTGTTTGATCAGTCTTGCATGTCTCTATTTGTTCTCCTGAGAAACCGCTCTGAAAATATCAATATATAATACAACAACTATTAATTTCCTACCACTTTGTCTGTAACTCTGTATTGTTTGTATAGTTCTTATGCTATTTCGTAAATGGATGTCTGTTTGTTAATATGTTTTCCTTCTTTATTTTTAAAATAAATTTAAAAAAAAAGAAGACAGAAAGAAGCCAGGTGGTGTGCTGCCTTCTGCCTAACCACCATGAACTATTTTTCCTCTATCGTGCCCCTCTGGCATGCCACATGTCTTGGAGCCAGCTGACTATGGACTGAAACTTCTACAAATTATAAGCTAAAATAAACCTTTCTTCTTTTAATATTGGGTGCTAAATATTTGTCTCAGCAACACAAATAATAACTATGACATATTTTGGTAACAGACCAATGAGGTTGTTGTTGCAATGCTACCTGCACATGTGGTTCAAAAACCTTTGGAACAGGCTAGTGGAAAGAGTTTTGGAAAGTTTTGAGATGCTAGTTGAAGAAGCAGCCCTGGAATGCTGTATACGGAACTTGACTGGAGATTCTGGTCGGAGCTCAGAAGACCAGAATGCTGATAGAAATGCCGCCAGTAAATATCTGGCTCAGGAAGTTTCTGTTGGGAAGAAGGACTGTATTGGCTGTTGGATGACTATTTGTGTTATGCTTTCACAGAAAATTTGTCTGCCTTTTGTTCTTGTGCAGAAACTTTACCTAAACCTGAGATTAAGTGTGGCAGACTGATTAATCTGGTGAAAGAAATTTTAAGACAATCTAATGTTGAGGCAGTGCCGTGGCTACTACTGGGGGCTTTTAGCCAGACTAATATTGAGAATCAAGAGCAAAGAGGGCTCAGAAAATGATTTAAAACATTTTTGAATTTTGAGTTTGAAGCTTGAGTTGCAGACTGCAACGATGGAGCAGAGAACTGAAGTTGCTGAAAAGGAAAAGGTCAATAGAAAATATCACCTGAGGACATCACAGAAACCATCAGGGGGCTAAGGATGTAGCTCAATGGCACAGCATCTGTCTGGCAAGCCCAAGGTCCAGAGTTAAATTCCCTGTACTAAAAACAAGAACCAGCAGGACTCCAGCCTTACAGCCACAAAGTTGCAAGGGTAAAAGACTTTGCTTTGAAAAGAGAGTCCCAGAGCACCATGTTCCAGCATAGAGGCAGCCTATGGAAGTTGTTCCTCAAGATTTGGTTCATAGTCCTCAACAGTCCAGGTACTTGACCCCTACAGCCAATAGAGAAAGAAGCCTGGCTACTGCTCCAACTGGCAGCAGACCTTGGCATCACCCACATGGTGCTCATTTTAGATGTATGCAAGATGTAAGAGTTGTGGGTCAGTAAGGCTTCTACCCAGATGTCAGAAGTAGATCTGACAGACCAGGCAGTGTGCTTTTGAGGGAACAGTATGTGAAGCTGCGACCATGAAGCCAAAAGTGCAGTGGAAACCCTAGAAGGTTGGAGAAGCCAGGAATGGGGATCATCTGAGGAAAGCTACAAAGAGTGAGCAAACCCAGCTCAAGAGAGAAGCCATGAGTGCTGCAACTGCTGGCAGTGCTGTCAGGGCAGAGCCACCCAAATCCTTTGGAGTTCACATCTTGCCACAGATTTCACTTGATGCTGGATATGGAACTATAGGATTTAATATTTGCCCTGCTGGATTTTGATCTTTTGGCCCCATTTTTTCAATACCCTATTTGTGGAGAAGGACATTCTTTAGTTAATCTTTCAATGTATTGCCTTAGGAATAACCTAGCCTCTGTTGTTATGTTCTGGAGGAAGTCTAACAGAAGCTTTGTAAGCCCTGGCGCTGACACAAAATGTTTTGCTGTGACATGCAGAAAGGAATGGTGACATGATGGCTATCTAGTCTAGTCTCAGGCCTATGGTAATTGAGTTGTATTGTTCTTGCTAAAACGGTTGATATTCACCCATTAGCCGAGCTGCCTCTTTGTTTTATCTCAACAAAAGGTTACTGAAAAGGTGCTTCAGGGCTGCAGACGAAGAGACTGTAAGCCCCCTGATCCCAGAACATTGTCTCTCTTGTATTTCTTTTTCTTCTTACTTTTTTATTCATCCACAGGTACCTCGTTTTTGGGACCTGTTCACCCTGGACAGAAACGGATAATAGACCAACGCCTATTGTACCTTTCAGAATGGGAATGTTTATCTTGTGGCATTGTATTTCAGAAGTGTTTAACTTTCCTTTTGTTTGTACCAGGGCTTATAGCTCAGAGTCTGCTTTAAATCCCAGAGGAGACTTTGGGCTTGTACTTTTCAGCAATGCTGAAACTGTTAGGACTTTGGCAACTCTTAGGATGGACCAAATGTCTTTTGCATAAAGTGATGTGCATGAATCTTTTGGGGGTCAGGGGGTGAATATTATCGCTTGTGTCTAGAAGCCCCCTCAAAGTTCATGCAATTATAGATTGGGCTTTTGAGAAGTGGCTGGATCTAATGTATGTGAGACTGGATTATGGATGTGTTATAACTAAAGTGGATAAAGGGAGCCCCACCCTGTGTGTGGGTGGTACCAACCAGCAGGCTTATAGCCTGCACAGAATATAAAGGGCCAGAAAGAAGACCAGCAGCTTGCTGCTTTCTGCCTTTTGCCTTCTGCCTCCCACACCATGAATTATTTCTTCTCTGTGATGCCACTCTTTCTTCAAGCCAGCTGTCTATAGACTAAAATCTCTACAGACTGTGAGCTAAAATAAACTTTTCCTCCTTTAATATTGGGATTATTTTGTCTTAGCAGTGTAAAAACTAAGAAAGTAAAGAACAATCAATATAAAATATGTAATGAAAGATAACCTGTGGGGCTGGAGGTACAGCTCAGTGGGCTAAGTGCTTGCCGCTGAGCACTAGGGCCCTGAGTTCGATCCCCGGTCCCGGAAAAAAAAAAAAAAAAAGAAAAAGAAAGATAACCTGTGTAAATAAAAGATAATCTACATACACAAAAATCTGTGGGATATTCAGTAATTTTTAAAAGTATAAAGGAGTCCTAAGACCAAAAATTTGAGAACTGCTTGCATATGGTATGAGACAGGGATATAGGTTTTTTTTTCTTTTCTTAATATGGAAAGTCAGTAGCCCTCAACCTACTAGATCTGTATTTCCTCTATCAAATGTCAAGGCCTCACATATACTTATGTCTACCTCATTGTTTTTCATATTACAGCATTGAACTATTTGATTACTATAGTTTTATAAGGACTCTTCTGAGAGAGTAAATCATATTTCCCTTACTTTTTAGCATTACTTGGCTCCTCTTAGACCTTTCCTTTATTTGAATCAGCTTATCAAATTCCAAAAAATCTTGTTGAGGTTTTTATTGAAACTTCAATAAATTGTGGAGAATCATAATCCTTAAGCTATTGATTTTTTGTTCTTTGAATTTAGTATTATATACTTTTTATTACAATCTTTTTTCCTTTGGTATTCATCCATGTTCCTATAAAGATTCTGCACATTTTTGCTATATTTCTCAGTATCTTATTGCTTCTAATGCAACTGTAAATGTGATCTGTTCCACCACTTTGACATTGATGTATGGATTTCCTATTAGTTAGGTACATAGAATTGCTGCTGATTTTTTATATTGACCATGAATTTAGAGACACTGTTCAGTTCTAATTTGTTTTCTTGTGTTGTGAGTCTCTAGCTGAGAAATGGTATTGTCTAAATTATTTTTACTTTTTCTTTCCGACAATAAGTACTTTTTTTTTCTCTTAAGTACAAGGACTAGAACTTGTATAACATTTAATTGTAGAATTTACAGCAGTCTTGTCTTGCTCTTGCTTGTAATAGGAATGCTTCTATAATCTCAGTTATGATTGATTGATTTATTGATTTTGTTATCAGGAATTGGACTCATAGCCTCATGCTTTCCAGGCAGTTATGTTTGTTACAGACTCTTCACCTATACCTGCATTAAGTTAATATCCCTAGTGCTATATTTCAGACAGATTTCCCCCCAAAAGTCTCAAGTGTTTTGAAGATCACTGAAAAATAGGGATGCTATACTCACCAATGAATTAACCCATTTATGAGTTTGTAGCTGAGTTGCTATTAGGAGGTGGGACCTGACTGGAGATGGGCCACTATGGACATGACCTAGAAGGGTATATTCTTGTCTCTAGGAGGGCTGTAATTACCTTTGCGGCTCAGAAGCCTTTGGAAAATGTTTGCAGAAGTAGTTTGAAAATATTTGGAAATACCACTTATAGAAGCCCTGAAATGATGTAAGCCAAGTTTGGTGTGAAATTCTGATCAGAGCTCAGACAATCAGAATGCTAAGAGAAATGCAGATGACAAAGGTCAGGCTCAGAAGGTTTCAGTTGGGAACAAGGACTTCTTTGGCAGCTCTACTTTACACTAGTGGTTAGACACTAAGGCACACATGTTGCAGTGGGCTGTTTATTATTATTAAAAGTTCTGAAAGTTTCACCATCACTGTAGTCTAGCCCATATGTGTTATGTTTCAGTAGTAAAGTTATCTGTATTTTTCCCACATCCTGAGATTTTGCAAGACACTGAGATTAGGACAGCAGACTAATCTGGTAGAGAAAATTTCATGTCAGCCCAATATTTAGACTGTGGCACAAATACTTCTAGTCACTTTTAGCCATTTTTATAGTGAGAATCACAAGCAAAAAGCCCATTTGAAAAGACTTCCATTTTGCTAGAATGAAGTCCTTACAAAATTTGGACAAGGAAAGCACCAAAAAGACGCCATCTACTTTGCATCAGGACAGAAGGAAAATTGGTTTGAGAGAATCTCAGAAAGCTGCAAATCCTTACCATTGGTAGGTTCAAATGCGTAAAACTGTAAAGCTTTATTTTGAGAAGAGGGCCCCTGGGCTCCTTGCTCTAGAAGGACCACCTCAGAAATTAATTCCTCGAATTCAGCCATCCTGGGATTCAGAGGCCAATGCAGCTATAATCCAAGGGGGCCTTGGATTGCTTGCGATGGTGACAGATTTTGGCATCATGCACGTGGTTCTGGTTATAAACCCAGTATGCAAGATTCATTGGCATCAGGGACGGTTCCACCTAGATTTCAGTCAAAAGCCTCAGAACTCAGGCAGTATGGTTCTGAGAGAGCATGAATGAAGCTATTAGGCCAAAGCCAAAGATGCAGTGGAGACCCCAAGAAGTTGGAGATGCCAGGACCATGATTCATCTTCTGAAGAAAGCTGCAGGCAGAAAGTGGAGCCCCCTTCCAAAGAGGACATGAACGCTGAAACTGGTAATACCATAAGGACAGGGCTGCCCAAACTCTTTGGAGCTTACATCTTGACACAACTTTCCAAGGTGCTAGACATGGAACTACAGGATTTAATGTTTTCCCTGCTAGGCTGCAGTTTTGCTTTTGTCTGGTTCCTTTTGATTCCCTTTTCTTTCTTTCTTTTGGAATGAGAACATTTACTCTTGCCAGCAATGTTTAACTTTCTTTTGATTTTAATAGGTGTTCATAGCTAAGAGTCTGCCTGAAGTCTCAGAGGAGACTTCAGACTTAGAATTTTCAGCAACACTAGATTGCTAAGACTTCACAGACTATTAGAGATAGACTAAATGCATTTTGCATAAATGGATGCTCATGCGTCTTTTGCGAGCCAGAGGTGAAATGTTCTGGGTTAGATCTGGGGTGTCTTCCAAAAGGCTCAGGTGTTTGTAAGGTAACTGGATCATGGGGATGCTGTACTAATCAGTGGATTAGTCCGAGTTCAGAGCTGACTTGCTTTTAGGATGTGGAGCCTGGTTAGAGGTGGGTAGTGTTTCTCCTTCCCAGTTCCTCCCTGCTCTCTCTGCTTCCTCGCTGCCATGACATAAGCAACTTTTCCCTGCCAGACCCTTTCACCATGCTGTTTTGCCTTAAAGCCAGCCAACCAGGGACTGTAATTTGAGCCAAAATAAACAAAATAAACCTTTCCTCCTTTGAGTTGTGTGTATTGGGTATTGTGTCCCAGTGATGAGAAAGCGAGTGACACTAGTTAAGAGACTTTGTTTTGTTTTGTTTTTTTGGATAAGGTCTCAATGTGTAGTCCAGGCTGGTTTTCAACTCATTATGATGCCCAGGCTGGCCTTGAACTCACTGTCTCAACTTCCCAAATGCTGGGATCACAGGCATGTCCCGCCACGTCTGGCTCAGTCTTGAGTTTTCAATACTTTATTTGTATTCATTGAGAGGAGTATATGGATCTTCTCCCTACTCTGAAAATGAGGTGGATTTTGCAAATTTTAAGTTGGGTTATAACATTTGCACGTATAGTGAACTATTGTTCCTTGATGTATTATTTTGTATTCTTTGCTAGATTCGATGTCATTATTACTTTATGATTTCCATGTCAGTGTTGAAACTGTGAGATTAATTTCTAATTTTCTTTGTCCATAGAGTTCTCAACCTACTTTGGTACTTAGCTTATACTAACCGCAGCCTAGGCAAGGTGGGACATGGCTATAACAACAAGAGCTTGTGAGGCAATTTTAAGAAGATCTCAAGTTCCAGGCAGCCTGGGAAACTTAGCAGCTTAGCAGGACCCTATCTCCATTGTTGTTGTTGTTTTTTTTTTTTTAACTTTTTTAAAGACTGGAGATATCAGCCAGATGTGATGGCACATGCTTGTAGTCCCAGAATTTGGGAGGCTGAGGCAGGAGGATTGCTGCAACTTTAAGGTCAGCCTGAACTGCATAGTGAGAACTTGTCTTAAAAATACAAAGAAAAAAAAAAAGACTGGAGATGTAGCTCCCCAATACCACAAAGAATAACATTATATTAAGTTCATAAAACAAGCTCAGTAACCTTTACTCTGTTTTCTGAAATATCATATGTGTTTCTGAAATATTGTATAAAGTGTGATCATTTGTTCTATCAAATTTGGTAAAACTCACCTATAAAACCAGCTGGCCTGGTTTCCTTGAGAAAGGGTAGGAGAAAGATAGAAAAGGGAGGATTCAGAGGGGCTTGATGACTGGTCTGTTTTCTTTATTGACAATTGATTCATTCAGGTTTCTATTTCTTCTTGAGTCAATTTTAATTTTTATTTCTGTGGTAAATCATCATTTTCAGCTCCATTTTCAACTGGACACAAACTACTAAATATTATAAATTCTAAGGTACACAATAAATGGCATTTTAAATCTTTACTATCTGCACCTGCATTTATGTCCCTGTTTGAAACCCTAATGTCGCTTATTTATGCTTTCTGTCCTCTTTTCAACATGGCTAGTGAAATGTTTATCTCATTAATTTCCTCAAATAAAGAGCTTTGAATTTATTCATCAATTTTATACTTAGTGGGTTGATTTTGTTCTCTCGCTAGATTCTTAGTTCATTCACTAGAAATCATGTTAAATAGTGCATTCAGTTCCATAAATTTCCTTCAAATGACTGTCACATTACATAAGTTGTTTCATGTAGTATTTTATTATTCTTTTGTCATAGTTTGTAATTTTTTATTGAAGTCATGAGTTACTTAGGAATGTATTTTTGAGTTTCAAACATATGAAAATTGATTTCTAATGTAATGTGGTCTGTACTGTGGTTCTTTAAAATATCTGGCCTATTGGATATGTAGTCAAATTACATAAATGATATGTATTTGAAAAATATTTATTCTCCATTTGTTGAGGGAACACATTTACTCATCTATGAATGCATTACAGATACCTATTTCCTAGAGATGATTCATTCCTACTAGAGGGGAAATTCAGCTTGGAAAGTAATCATAAAATGACTTTAAAATAGTTATATGCAAAGAAATAAATAATGTTAAAGAAATAAACACCATAGGTATAAATAAATATGAAAATAATTACATATAAAGATGAAGACATTGTGATAAAAATGAAATAAACTCTAAGCTTATCACAGTCAGAGAAAAAATTATTGAATTGGAACATTATACTAAAGAATTTCCAGAATTTACCATGATATAGGAGACAAAAAGGTTGTGGCAGTTTTAAATGATGGCCATAAATTTTTTGATGCTCCTCCCAGGAAGATGCAAGTCTACTCCTGAATAGGTGGGCTGTGACTATGTAAAGGTAGAAGGGACACTCAGCGACTTCTTAAACTAGATAAAGGTTCATGGATTTCTGTTGTTGCTGTTGGAACACTCAGTATGGAGCCTTGAGCAGTCAGGTAAGAAATCAGATTGCCCTGAGGCCAATATGAAGTGCAGAATTCCCAACCACATGGTGAAGTCACAAGTAGGTACTTTGATCTAGCAACTTAGCATGCTACACTCGAGCCTAGACATATGAGTGGAAAATCCAGCAATTTCAAGTGACTACCCATCGGTCAAGTCTTCTCATGTGGTACTTTGGTCATTGTGAAGCAGGTCACGCTATCTTTGATGTACTTATCCAAATATCTGTGACACAGAATCTGTGAGCAAAATAAAATGGTCATTATTTCTTGATACTGTGTTTTGGAGTGGTTTCTTATACCACAATACATAGACCACGTGAAGGACTACCTAACAGAAGTTTCAGGAAGAAACAAAAAAGGAGTTGGGGAAGTAATATTTGGAGAGATTATACTGAGACTTTTCTATAGTTCTTAAAATAAAATTACATGTTAAATGCAAAATATTTGAAATAAATTCATACCCATATGTTCAGTAATGACCATGCTTACCATTAAGGACAAAGAACATTTCAAAAGCCACCAAAGAGAAAATACAAATTACCCATAAAAGAATAATTAGACACAAGACTTCTGATCAGTAGCAAGACATCCAGAAGCCAATTCCTTAAGAGTGCCAAAACCACTGACTAGAAGATTAGTGGCAACATTGCTTTATATATCCCACTAAGCTATAACTCAAGAATAATTAAACAAAGTACTTTTGTCCAAAACTGAGTTTACCAACCATACATTTTTATTGAAAGAACTACTAAAGAATGCATTACAACAAGAAAAATGAATTCAGAATAAAATTGTGGCCTTAAATAAATGGTAAAGAAAACTTATAAATTAAGTTGTTAAATATAATTATCCTGTGATTGAACAGTTAGAGTTTTATATTTTGATATATGTGGAATTAAAATTCTAGATAAAATAACTACTTGATGTATCACGTAGGTAAGACACAATCTGGATGTGGCAGGAGGGCAGCTATATTTTTGAAATTCTAGAAAGTCTTAGGAAAATTAATAATTATGCATGTCCAAAATTTAAGAGTACTTTCTAAAAGAATAGGAAAAACATAATCTTTGGAGTTTAAATCTAGAGGTAAAAAGAAAAAAAACCTTTAGTTATCAATCCACCGAAGGCAGAAAGAGCGAATTAAATAGAAAAAGGAAACACATTGTAAGCAGGAAACCAAAAGTGCAGATAATTTTAAATTGATTCATGTGATTTGAAACTTTTAGTTAAAAAACAGAAACTGTGAGTGCTATGGCTTCTATCTAGATGTTCCCCCCCTGCCAAGTGCCATGTAGTCATAGGTGGGGTTTTTCAGAGTTGGCTGGATCTAGAGTATGTCATGCTGGGATTGATTTATGATACAATGTTAGGCTCTAGGGCCCCAGGATTAAGGGTGTGAGTGCTACCCACCCTAAGTAGCCTGGATGAGATATAAGGGATAGAAAGGGCTGTAGTCATGTTACCACCATCAACTGTTTCTCCACTGTGATGCCTGTCTGCTGTACCACCCTGCCGCGGAGCCAGTCAGTTATGGGCTAAAACTTCTACAAACTGTGAGCTAAACCAATCTTTCCTCCTTTAACTCTGTGTATTGCGTATTTAGTCTCAGCAACAAGAAAAGTTCCATCTAACTTACCACATAACCATGATGCAAAACAAAAAATAATAAAATTACCAGGAAAAAATCAGTAGTTCAACAACTATATTGAAATTTTAAATATATCATTATTTGAAACACAGATTAATTAAATGTAAGTAATGTAAATATAAAATGAGAGAATGGCTGATATTTTTAGTGTTGACATTCCTTGTGTACAAGTTGTAATTTGCAGCTCATCTTTAAGCGGTAATTTATCTTTTCACCTATTGTACCATTTCCTGTTTTTGTTTTTGTGGCAATGGGGACTGAAGTGAAGGTCTTGTGTATGCTAGGCAAATGGTCTATTACTGAGCTACAGTTCCCAGCCCTGTTATAAAATTGCATTTTGAGACAGGGTCTAAGTTGTCCAGGCTCGACTCAGGCTTGCTATATCCTCTTGTCTCAGCCTCCTGAGTGACTGGTATTACAGGCATGCAACCTCTAGGCTCCTCTTCTATGTTAGTGCTGCCTCCAAGCAGACCACACACACACACACACACACACACACACACACCACACTGGAAGTAGGTATCTTAGGACTCTGTCTCTCAAGGATAATGGGGACACTGTAGGTCTTTTTACTGAACCAAAAAGCAGAGTGGCTTACATCTTATTGTGCTGACTTCTCTCTTTTCTTTCACCATGGCAGCTAAGCAGTTATTGTTTTGTTTCTTAAACTCTAGTCTCTAGTGGAAGTCACATCTTTCCTAAATTCATTTCATGGTGAAACTAACACACAATTCCTAGAACGAAATGGCTCTGACTCCCTATTTGAGAGTTTAAACTCCCTGAGAAGTTCTACTTCCAGACCCAGAAGATTACTAGAGCCATTGTACTGTTTTCACTTCCGATGCTCAGAAATGTTAATGAACCCGGAGTTGTCTTTTCGTTTTTATCATTATTGAAATTTTTGGAGGAGAGGTACAACTTCAAAGTGTGAACCTACAATATCATTTTCACTATTTTCCTGGGACTTAAAGGGTGGAGAATCCTATGGTCTTCTTACATTTCACTTTACTTAGAATTGGGATTTAGTCTCTGTTATTCTCAGATGGCAGAAACCTATTTAGAATAACCATAATTTTCCTCAGAACTTCTGGCTTGTGGTGGAAGGCAAAGTATAAACTCCCGTTGGTGTTTTTGCTTTTTTGGGGGTCTATCCCCTGTATACACCTATCAGAGAAATTTTTAAAAAGCATATTCTGGTGCTTAAAGTCTGGCACTTAAGTCATCATTCCTTGTCCTAAACTTCTTCATCCTGTGCATTTTTATAATTTTTGGAGGGACTGCAAGAAAATGTGAGTACTCTGAAATCTATCACCTCTCCTTTCACCTCTCATTTCCTCAGAGGCCTCATTTCTCTCTCTCTCTCCTATCTCAAGATCTTGACTACTTTATCTACAGAGTATATAATAGAGTCAGAACTGTAGGGTTTTTTTTCTTGTTTTGTGGTACTGGAGGATTGAACCCAGGGCTTCTTGCAAGCATGAGTTCTACACTGAGCTGCGTGCTTAGCCTGCTTTTTCTTATTTTGTTTTACATGGTGCTGTATTAATTAGCTTTCCCATCACTGGGACAAAATACCTGATACCCACCTTGGAGGAGGACAGGTTCAGTTGGCTCATGCTTTTCAGAGAAGGCAGTCCATGGTTGGTTTGGATCCAAGGCAGAAACAGAATGGCGGAAGGGCATAGTGGAAGAAAGCTGCTTGCTTCATGGCAGCCAGGAAGCACAGACACAAGGATGGTGCCTGGGACGAGGACAAGAATATGCCCTTCCAGTTCATCCCCACAGTGACCTTCCCTCTTGGACCACTCACCTTGCTCCAATTCTAAACCTGAGATGTTTGAAATTTAACCCGTAACGGGTGCTTTTTACTTTTATGGAAATGCCAAACTCAAATAATGTATTTTGTTTTAGATAATAATGCTCTTTAAAATGGTAACACAAAGTTTCCTATGGTGCAGAGCAGGCTCTTTAACTCGATCTTAAATGGGATCATCACCATCACCAACCATAATAGTAAAACTAAGGATGTCCCATTTAGAAGTTAGATTGCTGAGTCTGAAAATATACTTCAGTGATCACAAAGTTCCTTATCTCGCTTTTAAGATAGACGGGGGGTCTGCCCTCTTAAAATCCCTCGTGGAGAGTGGGTCCCAGTGGGTGAGAGTCTCACAGAACTGTTACAACCAGGGGGTGTGCTCCCTTGTTTGTCTGTCTCTTCTGTTCCTCCCTCTAGACTTCATGGGTTCACCTCCTTTATTCATTTTTCTTTCTTGACTTGTTTTCCTCATTTGAGAAAGAGAGAGAAGAAAAAAAGGAAGGAAGGGAGACAGGCAGGAAGCAAAGAAGGGAGAGAGGAAGCGAAAATGTTGAGGTTCCTGATAGGTCACATTCCAGAGATGTGAGTAAACACAGGTTGCTACATAATTAGGAAGGGCTAAGCTGGGGATCTAGCGCAGCAGGCTCAAGTGCCTGTCTGACAAGTGCAGAGTCCTGAGTTCGTTTCCCAGCATCCAAAACAAAAATAATAATAATTAGGAAGGGCCAAGTTTGTGCCTTAAAGTTAAGGTAAAGTAAGAGAATTATAAAGGGAAAGAAAAATATTACATAAAGGCTTACTTTTACTTTTATTACCTAAAATGATTGTTCTTTGAATACTAGCCAGGACATATCATGTTCCTCAAGCTGTAATGGCTCCCAAAAGTAAATCCAAAATTACTAAATACACTATCACTATTACAGCAATAGTGTATTCAGATATAATCGCCTTCATCAATTTTTGCTTATATCAGTATCTGATATTTCATGAGAATCACAGAAATTGACTGTAAGAATTTTTCCTATTATCAACTATTACATTTATTTAAAATCTGTGTTTTCTCTTGTTGCTGAGACAAAATACCTAACACCCAAAGTTAAAGGAGGAAAGATTTATTTAGCTCACAGTTTGTAGAGGTTTCAGTTCATAATCAGCTGGCTCCAAGGCAGGGTGGCATGGCAGACAGGCATCACAGTGAAGAAATAGTTCATGGTGGGCAGGGTGACCACATCTCTTTCTTGTCCTTATATCTTATCCAGGCTACTTAGAGCAGGTAGTACTCCAACCCTTAATCTTAGTGCTCTTGACCCTAATACTGCATCATGAACCAATCTCTGCATCACACACTCAAGGTACAGCCACCTCTGAAAAACCCCTATCACTGCATGAGAATGGGAGGGGGCATCTAGACACAAATCATAACATTCTGGCCCTGGCCTGCCAAAGACTCATGTACATTCCTTTATGCAAAAGCCGTTTGGGCCATCTCTAAGAGTTGCCACAGTCTGAACAGTTTCAGCATTGCTGTAAAGTACAAGCCCAAAGTCTCCTCTGAGATTTAAGGCAAACTCTTAACTGCAAGCACTTGTACAAATGAAAAGGAAATTAAACATTTCCAACATTCAATAGCACAAGATGGACATTAATATTCCAAAGGTATCATTCCAAATAGGGGAGTCCAAAGAATGAGACGAAAGCAAGTCTAAAATCCAGCAGGACAAACATTAACTCTTGTAGTTTCATGTCCAGTATCCATAGCAATATGTTGCAAGATGTGAACTCCAAAGGGCTTAAGTAGCTCCACCTCTATAGCACTTCTGGTGGTTGTAGCTCTCATGGCTTCTCTCTTGGGCTGGCTCTGCTCCCTCCTTGCAATTTCCCTCAGACAACCTCTGTTCCTGGCTTCTCCAAACTGCTGTGATCTCCACTGTACTTTGGGCTTCACATTTACAGCTTCGCACATTGCCCTCCAGGGGCACATTGCCTGGCCTCCCAGGCCTTCTTCTGAAATCTGGGTAGAAGGTTTCCTGTTCCCACAACTCTTGTATTCTGCATGCACCTAAAACCAGCACCATGTGGATGATACCAAGGTCTGCTGCCACCTGTAGTAGTTGCCAGGCTTCCTTCTCTTATCGTTGTAGGGCTAGCATGCCTATTAACCAAATCCTGAGGAAAAGTTCCCTAGGCCACCACCATTCTGGAACATGGTGCTCTGGGACTTTCTTCTCAAAGCAGTCTTTTGTCTTTGCAATCCTGAAGCTACAAAGACTAGAGTTCTGCTTGTTCTTGTGATATCTTCAGGCCATCTTTTCTGCTGTCTTCTAAAATACTTGGCTTTTTCTTGCTAGCTTTTTTCAGCAAACAATTTTTTCCTCTCTTCCATCTTTGCAGACCCAAACTTCACTAAATCTTTCTTTCTGGCCAAACTAAGAACATTTTAAATTATTCTGCTGGGCTCATTGCTCTTGATTCTCAGTGTAAATCTGGCTAGCCATGCCACTGCCCCATTAGACTCTTTTGAAATTTCTTCTGTAAAATTAATTAGTCCACCACCCTTAATCTCAATCTCAGGCAGTGTCTGGACATGAGCAAAATCCACACCAACTTTCTGACAGGCCATAGCATGCATTATCTGGAGATTAACAGGCAACCAGTCCTTCCCAGCAGAAACTTCCCAAGTCTGGTCTTTACCAGTGTCATTTCTGTCAGCATTCTGGTCTTCTGAGCTCTGACCAGAATCCCCCATCAAGTACAGCCTAAAGTGTTCTGGCGTTACTTTTCCAGCTGGCACCTCCAAACCTTTTCTTACTTTTCCCTTTCTCATAATACAGCTCCAAAGTCTCCTAAACCAAATGACAGGTACAGTCACAGCAATGACCCCACTTCTCTGGTATCAAATTCTGACTTACTTTTGTCATTGATAAGACAAAGGCCTGACAACCAAAGTTAAAGGGGGAAAGGTTTATTTAGCTCACAGTTTGTGGAGATTTCAGTCCATAACTGGCTGGCTCCAAGTCAGGTGGCACACAGCAGACAGATATCACAGAGAAGAAATAGTTCATGGTGGGCAGAACGTAGCAAAGCAAGCAAGGCACAAGACAAACCTCTTTCTGTCCCTCATGCTGTATCCGGGTTTCCAGATTAGGGAAGTGCCACCAATCAATGGACTGATTTAGTAATTACTCACCCTTAACTAGCACCCTTAATCCTAGCACTGCACCACGAATCAGTCACATAGTCTAGATTCAGTCCATCTCTGAAAAAGCTCCCAATGGCCCTTATGACTGCATGAGACTTTGGGTGACATCTAGATATAAGCCATAACATAATGCTAAATTCAGTCTCCTGTGATATAGCAGACAGTTCAGGTAAGTAGCTCAGCGGCAAAGTACTTGCATTTATGAGGTCTTGGTTTTGATCCCCCTACTACAAAACAACAAACAGTGAAACTCCTAAAAACAATAATAGCAGTAATAAAATCAACTTTACATTTTGGTTGATGGGAAATATTGAAAAAAGATATGAAATAAAAGTTACCAATAAGTATTCTACTGCAGAAATAAATACTATTAACATTTCCTTGTATTTCTGACCAGTTCTATTTCATAGTCATATTTTATACAGTTTTATATTTTTCAGGTACACTTTATCACTTTTAGATAAGCAGAACCATATGTATTCCTTTTCTGCTGAGAAATTGAAAAAATGAACTCTGGAAAATCTCATTCTGAAGGAGTTTGTAGTTGACTGGGATACTGACGTGGATTATCTGATTGCACATCTATACTTGATCTCAAGAGGGAATGGTTCCAAAGACCTCCACCGCAGTATTTATTACTTACAATAACTGTCCTTTCTCTTAGGTCTCCTCTAAATTTTAGGCTCTAAGAATAAGATTGTACTTACATCTAGTGACCAGCATATGAGCTATGACATTCTTAATATATTTTCAAAAACTCACTGAAAGAATAAATGAGTACTAAAATTCTAGAGGATTTGTGACTCCTCAAAATTCTCCTATTAGGACACAACTAGATTAAGGTTCCTGAAAGTAAAATTTTAATTTAGATATAAATTTGTTTTGAAAGAACAAAGAAGGATAGGAACTGATCGTTAATTGAATATTCTGTAGCGATCCTAATCTTTTAACTCTGCCTAATATTCGTGCTGTGTTTTAATGCCAAAATTTGGTTGTCCCTCAAATAGTTACAGAAAAATAATCTCCCCATCTTTCTACAGCTGATAACTCTTTGTAATACTTAGGTCCACTGCTGCCTCCATGTTGCATTTTCATACTTACCATGTCCTATAAACTTGGTCTCACCCCAGGAACATTGTTAAAGAACAACTAAAACCATGCACATACACTTGGACCAAGAATTGGGTGACTTGAAGGAACATAACAGAAGCATCTCAGCCAATGTTGGAGAGAGAGAAAGAGCAAGCCAGGCAGTGAGAGACCCAGCACATGCTAGTCGGAATCACTTCAGAAAGGTTAGCTTGTAGGAAGGCAAGGGGAAGCTTGAGCAGCCCATTTTGCTTTTTATGACCCTCCTTACTCTCTTTAGCTTTGAGACAAATCCTCAATCTCACTCAAACATAAAACAGCTAACGGATTGAGACATCCTGCATGAGTAGGTAAAAGGGGTTTTGTTTCTTGGCAACTTATACTTGGTCATATAATATTGCTACTTTTAATAGAGTGCTGTACACCTCCCCTTCCACAAATGCAATTCTATAGCATTCTGTTTGCTTAAAAAAAGTTTAACCTACACTATTTTGCATAATAAGAGAAGTGTAGCCTACAGCATTCTATGCCTATGCATAATAAAAGGAGCATCATTTGTTGAGTTTCTTTTTTTTTTTCAGGACCGGGGATCGAACTCAGGGCCGTAGTGCTTAGCGGCAAGCACTTAGCCCACTGAGCTGTACCTCCAGCCCCCATTTGTTGAGTTTCTATTACATGCCAGGCACTGATAGGCATATTACAACATGTTAGTTTATTTGGACAATTTGCCTCCAGAAAAATAATTTAATCATATCATATACTTTGAAATCAGCTATAGTCCTTTTAAAACTTATTTATTTTTGTGGTACTTGGGATTGAACTCAAAAGTGTTTGCACTGAGATATATCTCTGGACTTAAAAAAAATTTTTTTTTGAGTTAGGACTCACTAAATTGCTAAGTTATTTAGGGTGGGCTTCAACTTGTGATCCTTCTGCTGTGGCCTCCCAGAGTGATGGGATTACATTTAGCACTACTATGCCTGGATGATTTATTCTTTAAGAATGTTACATTCAATTTATGATGATCATAATCATCATCTCATCATTGTTTTGTTCTGTTTGTTTTGTTCTTTTGAGACAGGATCTTCCTATGTAGTTTAGGCTGGTCTTGAACTCACTATGTAGCCCAGGCAGGCCTTGAACTCACAGGGATCCTCCTGCCTCAGCCTTCCAAATGCTGGGACTACAGATGTGCACAACATGCCAAGAATGTTGTATTCACTTTATTTAGGTCTCTCCCATTACACGGGAAAAAAGAACTCTAGAATTTTAAACACTTTTCTAGTGAGAAATAGAAAACACTGAGATTTTCAGTCTATGTGCCGATCCAATTTTCTTCCTGAACTTTTAAATTTAATTTTTCTATTGTGTTTTTTGATTAGCAGATGGCCTCTCTTTTGCTATCCTGTTCCAGCAGGCTAATGTAATGAAAAGGATAACTGCTTCACCAAATCCCAAATTACAAAATATAGAGTAAAATAAAAACAATTGAAATGTTAAACACTTTTTTTCTACATCAAAATCTGAGAATTTGCTGTGAAATAATTGATGAGTTACCTTTAATCTTTTGTTCACTTTTTTTTTTTCTGAGACAGGGTCTCACCATGTAGTTCAGGATAGTCTTCAACTCACTATGTAGCCCAGGCTACCCTTGAACTTGCAATTTCATTTAATTAAAACTCAATTTGTTAAATATTTAATCCTTCAGATTCACCGAAGGTCCAACAAAATTCTAACTGCTTAAGAATTACTTCTAGAGAACATTCCTCAGTAAGGTGGTCATGAATTTTAGGCATTTATTTGAAAGTCATGTTTATTCCATTGATTTTTTCTTTCATTGAGTGATTCAACATTTATGAAGTATCCTTTGGTCAGGCACTTTGCCATGGGAATGATAATATACACGTAAGCAAAATCAGCACATTATCTACCATTACTGAACGTACACTGAACAAAGAATTACAAACATGACCAATGTCATGAGGAAGAAGGGCAAAGTGCTACAGAAACATGTAACAGTGTCCTACCTAGCTTGATGGTGGGAGGTGGGGAGGCAGAGAAGGTTTGTCCAAAGAAGTTCAAGTTTAGGCTTGAAGCACAGTAGTCTGAGAGAAAAGCTGTCTAGATGGAGGGAGCAATCTGTGTTATGGCTCTGCGGAGATAAGAACACTGCCCATGTCGAGGCCCTAATAGAAGGTTATTATAGTAGTCTGGGTGGGGTATGGGGAGAGCTTAGAGAAGTAAGGTGGAGCCTTAGATACATAGGCCATCCTGAAGGTTAGGGAATTTATCCCATAGGTAATAGCCAATGGAGACCCAGCCTGGAAAGAACTTAAAAGCTTATTATGGCTAAAACATGGAGTATAAGTACACATTAATTGGTTATTTAATTCATTCTAGAATGTGCTCTTATCTTAATCCAATGATACTAAGAATTTTTATAAATATGGAACAAGCTTTCAGATTTCTCCTTTTTCTTCCCTTCCTTCCTTCCTTCCTTCCTTCCTTCCTTCCTTCCTTCCTTCCCTCCCTCCCTCCCTCCCTCTCTCCCTCCCTCTCTCTCTCTCTTTCTCTTTTTGAGACAGGCTTTCACTATGCACTTCAGGCTGGCCTAGAACTCACTTCGTAGCTGAGGCTGGCCTTGAACTCACAGTGATCCCAAGTGCTGGGATTACAGGCGTGAACTACCACACCTGGCTCAGATTTCTGATATAGAAAAGTTTTCTGGGAAAATATTCTGTGGTAGTTAAGCAAAGCAAGAGTAGTTGGGTACACACCGTTCCCTTCCTATGCTTTGAAGTGATAAACCTAAATCCTAACTTTGTTTTTCATCAGAGTCACATTTTAACTCGAATTCCAAATTGAGATGGTTAAGTGAGAACAGCCCTGGCAAGGAGGGGGTAAGGTATACGCTTGTCTCTGTGTCTGTGCGTGCAGATGTAGTTTTCCATGATTCTGAAGAACGGATTTATGACATAGACTATTTGAATCACATTTCTGTGTCCTCAAATACTATTTATTCAATACAAATTAGGAGAGAATAGAAAACAGTAAACAAATATGTTCCTTTAGTTGGATGTTTTAAGAAGAAAATGGCAGCTCTGGATAATACTACAGACTGAGATGTGGGATCACAGGATGACTGTGGTAGACCTGTGTTTGCAGTAGGAACTGCATGAACCTAAGGCCATCTGTCAATAGAATATGAGCAACTTAGGTTTCTATCTTATTTTTTTAATACTCTTCCATCTTCTGTGTGAGGATCCCTTCTTCCAGCTGTATCCATTACATTAGCAGATATTCAGGAATAGTGATTTGTCAGTTTTTGTTTTTGTTTTTAGAGACAGGGTCTCACTATGTAGCCTGGGCTGGCCTTGAACTCAAAGTGAGCTTTTTGCCTCAGCTTCCCAGGTGCTAAGGTTACAGGCATGTGCCACCATGTCTGGCTGTGAGAAGCAGTTGTTTATTGAAAGTTGGGGGAAATTCTTGAGGCTTAATAAAGTTTCCCTTAGTAAATACAGGAAAATGGAAAAGCAAAGAGCAAGGGAGAGGGAGTAGAGGAATGAACACTCTGCCATTCCCAAACTGTCATCCTATTATTGCTTATAAAGCTGGAAGTGTTTCCCTTGCACCTTGGACTGCAATGCTTCCTACTTTTCAGGCTGGCTCCCACTTAGTAATGAATGAATGAATACTTGGTAAACTCTCTAGGAGAGGGTGCTAACCTTTGACGTAAGAGATCTGGAGCAAAAAAAGATCTGAGTTTAAATGTCAATTTGTATCTGACTCACTATTTGAAGAGAATGAATCACTCACTAGATTGAGTCACCTAGCTCTACAGTGTAGGGTGTGGCACTAAAGAACACTGGCCAGTTTTACATACATTGTATGTTTGAGTATGCAGTTGATAATCATTTATCAAAATGGAAACACATCTATTAAGTGTCTAATTGTGCATATGATTTGGAAACATTCAGAATATGTAGGCTAAATATTAAGATACATGCATGCTTGTTAAGGTTTCATGAAACAGGTGAGATCTATTATTAAAAAAAGAGAGGAGGCTTACTATGTATTAATTAGCAGGTTACCAAGCTCTTGGCCTATGTAGTAGGAATGTTAATAGTAGTCTCTCACCAAGTTCTCAGTGAGGCATGATGGAACATGCTTGTATTTCTAGTATCATGGGAGGGCAAAGCAAGAAGATCACAAGGTGAAGCCCAACTTGGGCAACTTAGCAAGACCTTGTCTCAAAAAATAAAGTAAAATTTAAAAAGCTGCTTCATTTTCTTGAGCATAAATGTGATTATATGAGTATGTTTGGTTATGATAAAGGGTTTTTGAAAAGTTTGAACTCTCTAGAAGCTGACTCACAATGTCTTCCTGTTGTGTTCTCTTCTGTAATCAAAGTCACAGATTAAAAAAAAATCCATCTTCTAGCACTGACTGACAGACTTAGATATGTGCTCTATATGTACTATAGATAAAGACTAGAGTATTATGTTAAAATAATTTTTTAATTAGGTGTGGTGGTGCATATCTGTAATCCCAGCATATGGGAGGCAGAGTCAGGAGGACTGCCACAAGTTCAAGGCCAGCTTGGGCTACATGGTGAGTTTAAGGCCAGTTTGATCTACATAGCAAGACCTTGTCTCAGAATTTTTTTTAAAAAATAATTTTATGCTGTAGTAGTTCTTTTATATAAATTATTTTAAAAATTTATTTTAAAAATAAAAGGAAAACATATTAACAGACATCCATTTACAAAATAGCATAAGGACAATACAAACAATGCAGAATTACAGACAAAGTGGTAGGAAATTAACAATGCTTGTTGTATTATGTATTGATATCTTCAAAGTGGTTTCTCAGGAAAACAGATAGAGATGTGCAATACTGATCAAACAAGTAATTGTTAACTGTTCCTTTCAGTAAAGCAATAGAAGACTGTAGCACCACTGTTAGCTATCCTGTATATACATACATACATACATACATACATACATAATTCCCCCTTCTTTCCCTTCTCTTTTCCCACACCCAGTTGTCCTTTACTTTTGAGCATTTTCCTTTCATTTCACAATGTCTACCATACCTCCTAGTTTTTATTCACTCTTTCAGGTTCTCACGCTAGTGAGGCAATATGTCGCTTACACATGCAGGTCCGATTTATTTCATCTATGAGTATGGTCTCTGGTTGTGACCATTTACTGATAAAAGTCTCAAGTTTATCTTTCTTTATAGCTGAGTAATATTCCACTATATACAAGTACTATAATTTTTTTATCCAATCCTCAGTGGATGGGCATTTGGGCTGCTTCCACAACTTAGCAATTACAAATTGCATTGCTAAGAACATGGGTGCACATATACCACTGTGATATAATGTTTTCAGATCTTCTGGGAAAATACCCAGAAGGGGAATAGCTTGGCTGAATGAGACCTCTAGACCTAGTTTGCTGAGGGATCCCCAAACTGATTTCCACAGTGGTTTCACCAGTCTGCATTTTCACCAGCAGTGGAAAAGAGTTCCTATTGCTCCACACCCTCTCCAGCTGTTATTGGTTGATTTCTTAATGATAGCCATTCTTACTGGGGTGAGGTAAAATCTCAGTGTTGTTTTAATTGCTGCAATAGTTCTAAATACACCTATTTTAGTTAGCTATAAAAGAGCAAAGGGACAGAAAGAGAATGACCATTTATCAAGTGCCAGTGAGAGCATCAGGCACTCATCAACTCAGTCATATACGTCACTTGTAATAAGCAATATCTTCAGCCAATTGACACTCTTATACTGAGATGTGGGAGGTAGGATGAAAACATGGGTTTGTTAGCTTATGAACTCACCATGAAATTACTAAGTCAAAAAGACAAACCAAAAAACTTCAAATAAGGTTGGATTCATGGAAATTAGGTTGATTTCTTTCGGTTTACATGCAACTTATATCTGCAGGAGTAAAACCTTAATAAAACCTACTACAGAAAGGTGTCTGTATTCCACAAGTTTGCTGATTTTTCAGTTCATTGTGGATGATGGTCAAGTCTGATGACAGGGACAGCAGAAAGAGGTTTGACAGATTTTGCATTAATAATATGGAAATTCCAGGCAAAAATTTTCCTGACCCCTATTTTTTTGCAAACTATTTATAAGATCAATATTAATTATTTTTTAGTCTGCAAGATGTTATTACTGTTCTATCTAGTTGGTAGAGAGACTGTAAAGCTGTTAAAGAATCTTATAAAATATTTAGGAAGAATGCTATAAAATAAAAAGTTTATTACTTATGACCCCATCTGTGCTCCTCTGGTTGCTCATACCTCATTTACTGCTTCATCATTTTGATCTTAATAATTTCTCTACTGTATTTACCCAAGGTGAGTTCTTCCAAGACAGGGCCCAAATCTGTCACTGTGGTATCCATGGTATCTTGGATAGTGCCTGAAACATAGTAAGAATTCACTTGGTATTTATTAAATAAACGATAATTAACAGATTCACCTTTCCTATCCCTTTTTACAAAATGAGAAAACAGTAATATTTTCATAGAATCAGGAGTATATGAGACTTGTTCATATAGTGTTTACTAAAAATGTGCCCCAGTATAAAAGGTCACTATGATCATTAGTAAAGAAATAATTATTTTATACAACATAAAATAATGGGTAACATCTTTTTTAAAATGTAATACATTTAGGAAGAGAACTGTAGGGTTTTTGAGGGTAATGCACAGTAACGCTCTCCCTCCTTGGGCTTTCAGGGTTGAAGGAAAAGCGGGATGATACAGCAGAGATGAGAACAATCACTAGGTGGCTCTCTTTCCCGTGAGGGGGCGGCGCGTCCCTCGTTGCCAGGCGGGGCGATGGGGGCACTGTACTGCCGCAATCACCGCGCGTCATAGCGCATCATACTAGGCGCTAGCTTGCAGCAGGAGGGGGATAGCTCACTTTCTATTTCGTTAATAACCACCTGCCCTTGGCATTTATTTCAGAGTAGATCGTACATAATATTCCAAATAAACACAGGTCCACTCTTAGTAGGTGCAGTCTCTGAAAAGAATCTTGAAAGCACCTCTTCAGCTAACACAGAAAGACAGCAGGAATCAGGCGCCCAAACCAAAATAGACCAATCGAGAATTTTTAGTTATCACTGCGGGCTACATTCCTGAAGGATCTTATGCCTTTACTCACCCTAACGTATTTTGGCATAGCTGTTTATGTGATTCCATGAACATCTAACTCGCAAAATGTCAAATTCCTTCAAGCCACTAAAGTGATTTCTCCAGCAATTTCTCATATATCCTATATCACTGATCCCATTCTTTACTCCTGCGTTTCCGCCCCGAACCTGACACAAAATACACATAATAGACATTCATAAATATTTGTTGTATTAAGAATGCAAAATTCTTTTCCTAGCCTTTCACTGGACTTTCGTCCCAACACGTGTGGGGTCTTGATATTATTCAGTGTTTTTCTCCTTGACTCCAAAAATGGTGACAAGTTCTGAAACACTGCAACCTCATCAGAGAGCAAGGAGGTTGCGGAGGGAAGAATTTGGAGATCTGCCTTTAATAACCACCCCACCTCCACTGGGGTGGGGTGGGGTGTCTCTGCAAGCCTCTCCACTCGTCCCGGATTCTGAGTGCTTGAAAACACTTGCGAGCCATCCAGGCGGTGACTCCATCCTCCTCTCTCCCGGCAGGCTCCCGGAAGCTCTGTCGAGGAGGGTGTGTGCGTGCGCGGGGGGTGCAGTAGGGGGATTTCGGGACGGGGTCGACTCGCCAGGGAAAATTGGATGTCCTTGGCGGGAGGGCTATCAGCGGTCGTGCGCCGCTCTCCTCCCTCAGGGACCCCGTCAGGTTGGGATCCCGCCTCCCAGAGCCCGAGGCAGTTGTGGGGAAACCCCTAGCCTTTCCTCGCAGCCAGGCCCGCGCCTCGCCCGCGCCTTCCCCGCTCCAGCCCACCACCCGCCAGCCTTCGGCCCTGCATCTTCTTCATAAGCCCGGCCCTCTCCACACCTGGCTCTGAACGGAAACTACGGAGGTGGTCCCTGCCCGCGGGCGCGTGGAAATGCCCACGGTGAATGCCTCGGGGTCTCCCCCAACTTGCTGCGGGAACCGGGGGGAGGAAGAAATGGATTTCATCGCCCGGGAGAACCACGATTCCCAACATAGGGGAGGTTCTGGGTTGATAGGAAGCTAAGGGAGAATCCAGGGAAATCCGTTAGCCAAGGGGAGGGTCACCCAGTCCGCACACATTGGTTACTATGACAATACAACCGCAGCTCCAGTTGCCATGGCAGCTACATATGCAATCCGATTGGTTTCCTTTCTCTTCCTCCTGGGCTCCACCCTATCGCCTCCAAAAGACCCAGCGTGCATGGGGAGGGCACCCGCCGAAAGCGTGGCCTGCACGTCACTCTTCAGTGGGCGAGAGCAGACTAGAATCGAGGGACTGGCGGGTGGAACTATAGAAGGAAGGGGCGGTGTTTCCGGTGGGGAAGAATGGAGAAGTGGAAGGCGGAATAGAAAAAGCGGGTGGGAGGGTAAAGACGGGGGAAGGCTTTAAGTGTAACTCCCGGTTGATTTGGGCTCGATGTTCCTGGTGAGGCTGGGATTATCCCCTCGCGCGGGAGGAGAGGGGTGGATCGGCGGGAGGCCGCCAAGCGCCACCACAAGGGTTCTCAGCAGCCGCCAACGCGCCTCACGCCCAGTTGATTCGAAGAGGGCCCTGTTCCGAGAGACGGAAATCACCCTGAGGGCGCTCTTGAAATCTCGCGAGAAAGACCTCTCCCACTTCCTTCCTCTGATTCTCCCTCCCCTTTCCACCGCCCCTCCCTTCTCCCTCCTCCCCTATCCCGGGTCGGAGTGTCCCTGCGCCCTAAGAGCCAGCAGCAGCTAGAGCAGCTTTCCTCGCTCCCTCCCCCTCGCCTCACTCGCCCCCCCCCCGCCCCGCCGAGCGAGGAGGAGCCGGAGGAGAGGAAGATGGCGGCGGCCGCCAGCACCCGCGGTGTCGCGGGGCCGCTGCGAGGAGCCTAAGAGACCCACGGAGGCTTCGCGGGAAGACGCGGCGGCGGAGGATGAGCCTGCAGAGCGCGCAGTATCTCCGGTGAGTGCTGAGGCCGGCCCAGGACGTGGGGGAAGCGGGCGAAGGGTTGGGACTTGGAGCACAGATCTAGAGGCGGTATGTCCGGAGTGGTGGGGGAGTTGCTGTGTCCTCTCCTTCCTGGGCTGGGAGGCAGAGGGGCTGCGAGGGGATCGGCGGGGCGGGGTGGTCACGCACTCGCCTGCACCGGTGCTTAGCGCCCGCCGGCTCTGCTCTGCTGCACGGCGGCCGCCCGGTCCCGGTGCGAGAAGGGAGGTTGGGGAGCGTGAGAATGTGAGTGTGCGCGCGCCGGGACTCTGGCTCGCCCGCGAGAGGTGGAAAGAGGCGCCCGGGGAGGCGGCGGAGACCCAGCGTGGAGGTGGGTGTGGACGAGTCCGATCCCGCCGTGGGGGAAATGTGGTGTGGGGTGGCACTGGCTGGAGCATGAGGGCGAGGACTGTGTGCAAGTGGGCACACCTGGTGGGGGGCCTGAGGGCAGACCGGAGATGCGTAGACCGCTGGAAGCTGGAAGCGGGAGCTCGTTCGTCTTTCGCAGGGTGGGAGCACTGAGAAATAATGTCCTCGGTGGTTAGTTGCGGAGTGGGGGAAGCATGAAGAAGGGAATGGAAGGGGAAGTGAGGAAAGAGGGAGGTACTATGAACAAGGTTGTGTTCTCGGGGAAAAAAAACTAGGCTAAAAACAGTGGTTGGGAGATACCATTCTCGGAGTCGTGTTCATTAAGAGTGGTGTAAGGAACTTGTATGTCGGAGGTAAACTGACGCATGGGTACAGTGTATGTGCCTATGAGACATGTGTCTGGGGAGGGGGGAGGACGGCGATTGGTGCACATTTCAGAAGGAAGAAGATCCAGATACTTCAGGACTTGGTACCTGATGGTGAGAACATATTGAATGGAAAGACACCAGCTGTTGTGCAGCCGGAAAGGTTCCATGAAGCCTGAATGAGAGTGTGGAGGTAGAGCTACAGAGTATCAGAAATGTTGACGGCAAAGAAAAGGTTGTCGAAGCTTGAGATTAATTGGGCAATTGGGTCTTAGAAAAGAAGAACGAGATTTAAAGCTGTTTCTTTTCATCCTTCAGAAGCAGAGCTAAGAAAGGCAAGCCTTATGGGAAGATGTTTTTTTGAAGGTGGTTTCATACCTTGCAGAGGAGGGAATTGGATACAATAGAAGTCTAAACTGAGCAGAAAGGTCACGTTGGCTGTTTAGTGAAGTGAAAGTATTGATGTGAGTGGATCTCTACTGTAAGAAAAGGGATGTAGTTACGTGATACACACCGTGGCTGTTGTACTTTCGAAAGTATCGGCAGTTTTGTTATGCAGAGCATGGAGAGGTTGGAATGAGATCTTTGAACTATGCTTGAAGGACTCAGTATAGCATAACACAAACGCCCAACGACCATGGTAAAGTTGGAATTGAAATGATACCTGTGTAGGAAGCCTACTTTTTTCCTGTATATTTCTTTATTGTTTAATGTATCTGATAAAACTAAACTAGAACAGTGGCGAAGATTCATGATAGATGCTCTAGGGGATATGAAATCCATCAAGGCAGTCCTTAATCTTAAAGAAATTGCTGTTTAGTTTTTATTAGGCAAGTAAATTAGTAACAATATAGAGTGCAGTATGGTAAATACCCTAAAGATAGCAAGTGTTATGAGTCCAAAGGCACGGAATTATTTTACAATTGAAAGAATCACAAACGCCTTCCTTTGCTCATTTGTCTACTCATGATTCATTGGTTGTTTGGTTGATCACCTGTACAGGAGTCATTGTGCCAACTAAGAATAGAAGGACTCCACCTTCCTCTTACAGAGTTTACAGTTTGTTAAGCTTTAAAGAGAACATAGTACTTAAAATGAACTTTCAGAATGAACAATATTCTGACAGGAGTGGGTTAAGAATTCCATGTGGAAAGAAACTGAGAAGAGGTATAGGTAGGGAAGTTGGAGAGGGGTTCAGTTAGACAAGAATGTGGGATACTACAGCTAGAAAAGCCTAGATAGAGTTGTATCAGGTGTGACTCCTTCAACAGACTAAGAGCTATGTGAAGAAGTTAAGGTTGTTGGAGATCCCATAGCTGGCATGTATAAATTGTTTAAATGTAGGTCTTCTAGCTTTAGGTTAGCGCTAGTATTTGCTGTATCTCTATTCATTCTTTCCACAGATATGTATTGAGAACTTAACATATTCCAGGTGCTGAGGAGACATGGGTTAAGAAAAGGGTGCACATGGAAAGAGCTTCTGTAGTAGAAGTACACAGTCAAGGAGTGTGAACATGTGCTTGTTGGGTAGCCACAGGTGTCAGGAAGTGAAGTAAAGTAAGGGTGCTCTGTTTACAGAGACATGATGTGAAGGGGAGTCTCTTTGATAAGGTGGCTGTATTTAGGATGGTCCTGAACATATGATCCACGGTCGTAGCTGTGTATCAGGAAATTTACTATTTGTGTCATAAAGTAGTGGATACTTAGGGCTAGAAATAAAGTCCTTTGCAGTAGGAATAGAAAAATGTGATGGTTGGAAAAGTGGTAGTACTTTAATAGAAGATCAGTGGGCTTCTGTGTGACTGTCCACATCATAAGTAACATGGTGAGGACGATTTATCCTTAGGGTGTGGAATCAATGGTAGCACCTTGAGATGAATTTAGATTTTTGAAGAGAGAAAAGAAAAAGAATGAACACAATTTTAAAATAACTTGCCTATTTCCAGTTGAAATTGAATAGTCAAAAAAGGGGCCACAGAATTCACTCAAGGTCCCTGGGAGACAATCTTGTCTCAGTCTTGTGCTGCTGTTATAAGTAAATAAAACAAGTCTTAGGGATGAGAAGAGTCTGGGGCTGAGGGTTGCGAATGCGGGTTGGGAAGTTGGGGAGGACTTAGAAACAGGCTTGCACCAGCCTCATTTTCCCTTGTTTTCTCTATGTTAAAAGGCTGTTCTGAGGAGACTGGACAATGTCTTAAGGAAACACTATGTTTACTATAAAATAGAATCTGGTTTTTATACAAATCAAGAAAGCTGCTGGTTTTGCTGAATGAGTGTTGTGGAAGTATAGCAGTTATTTGCATCCTTTGACTTGAGTTCTGTTGCCTCTCGTTCTCAGTTTGGAGGGCCACGACTGGGCAGCTTTTAAACTTCATAGTGTCAGTCTCCCACATGTAGATCATGTAGGTGAAACTTAGTTTTCTCTTAGCTGAGTCTTAATTTCTTAAAATAAATGATCTGGGTGTCAGGCATCGATCGTGAATGATAGCAAACCATGGAGCAAGATGGCAGTTCCGGGAGCGTGAGAAACGAGGGTGTGAAGTTCGAGGCTTCAGTAAGACTAAGAAAGAGTGGAAATTCGAGGGACAGAATCAGTGTCAAGTTGTAGGAATAGAGCAGAGGTGAAGGGAAGAAAACCTCCATCAGAAAGAGATGATGTTCTGAAGAAGAAAAGAGAGTGAGCTTTTGTTGGTAGAAGGGAATGTCATTTTTTAAAAGTAGTAAATTGATATGACTATCCAAATGAAATTGAAAATTCTTTCTTAAATTGTATAGAAATAAGGAATGGCCTTCAGTGTCAAGGTTCTAGGCTGAATAGGTATGGGAATTTATTATTCAAATTTGAAGGAAAGAGTCAGGTATATTCTATTTTGATTTATGACAAAATGAGAGATTTAAAAAGGCTTTGGCACTTCCGTTGAGTAGAAAAGAAAATGGTGAATTAACTAGAGTTCACTTGGGGTGGGAGAAGGGTAAGGGTAGGGCGGAGATGAGACAGTACATGAAATACAATACGCTTTACAAGAATGGCATTTTGAAAGAATAGAAATAAGGAAATTAACAGCTCAAAGAGGGAAAAGCAGGGGTTTCAGACAGAGAAGATGTCATCAAAGTTGTTTCCCAAGATGAGAAAGAATAATCGTAGCCATAGGGAATACCATTCAAACAGGTGAAATCCTGCTGTGAAAAGCGACAGAGGTGCCACTCACCGACATCTGCTGCCATCGTGGGAGGCACTGTTCATGCCTACACGTCCCCCAGTGTGCTTCCTTTCTTTCCTTCACTGTTCTTAGTTCTAGTTTTTAATTTCCTTGGTGTTAGGTACCTTTACAGGAAAGATCCAGAGACTGTTTTGTTGGGATTGTTTTCTCTGATAAGTCTGAAGAGAAGGCTCTTTCCCAGTGATGCACTCCTTTGTCAGAAACTTTTGTTACTAGAGGTAGAAATAATGTAACAGCCACAGAGTTTTCTGAGACTGTAGAAAAATGGTTGTCATTCAATTAGGAATGAAAATATCCAATATATTGTATTGTAGGATAAAATGTGTCACTGTAAATTTTAGGGTAAGGCTGGATAAAGTAGTAGGCACAGCCTTGTTAATGGCCTGAGGAGGGAACAGAGAGGGTGGTGAAAGCCTCTGACAGGGTTGGATATTCTTCCAGGTTCTAAAAAATTCAGTAATGTTGGGCCTGACACTCACTGTCTTCTGAACCTTGGAAAAGTCCTATAGCAACCCTGCTTTTAATTCATGTGGTCCACAAAGTCATCGTCTCCCTTGCTCCATCCCCCTTTAACCACTATGCATTTCCTTTATAGAATGTAGAGTAGCTTTGGTTCTAGAAAAATCAGTGAAACATGGCTGATATACCATATATGGTAAAATTATTTGAAATAAATTACTGTCTCTTGAGGCTTATAAGTCTTTGTTATAATTTTTGCAGTTAATTTCTGCTTGCTTTGTGGTTTCAGTTGGATTCAAAGTGCATACTTCCTGTTGTGGCTTGTGTTTCATTTCTTTGCTAAAAAACAGCTGTTATCTCTGATAGCAACTGCTGAGGTGTTTGTTGTTGTTTTTAATGGATCTATTATAGTAAGATCTGGAGCCACCAGTATAGCAAGTTTATCATGAGGCGGTGTTAGGGTGGAGAGTGGTGCAGACCTTCAAAGGGCTAGTTCATTTATACTGGAGTAAAACTGTTTGCCGTCTTCAACAACACCTCTAAGCCTGGCTAGACTTCCAGGTTTTTGTTGTCAGTGGCATAAATGAGTGCTTGAAAGTGTAGAAGACTTAGTTTAACGGATTATCTTGTTCAAAGAATAAATTATTAAGCAGATGTGTTGCACATAGTGGCTTGTTCATCTGTATGCAGGTATGCTGGCAGATAGTTCTCCATATTGCCATTTAAGTTTTGCAGTCAGGCTGTATTTAAAATTACTCACTATATTGACGTGAACAGACTTAGCAGAGGTCTGGAAGTTTGTAACTAAGAAGGCTAATCACCGGTTACAGGAAAATACAGAGGGTTTTGGCTGACTTGTCGCATGGTAAGTGAGAACTTGTAACCAACTCCTTCCTTGTTAGTGTGTAATTGGAACTGCTTTAAAAAGTTGTTTTCATTCTCCCTTAGACCAATTTTTTATAGTAAGAAGAGATGACTGTACTAATTGTTTAAGAAAACTTCAAGAACCTACATATTGTCACAACTTTGGCTTCTTTCTTGTCTGCTTCATTTTGAACAGGATTTCTCAATCTAGGCACCTGACTGACATTTTGGGCCAGATAATTTTTTTATGGGGGTACGTGCTGTCCTGTGCATTGTAGGGTGTTAGCAGCATCCCTGATATCTGCCCATTAGATGCCAATAGCGTTCTCCCCCATTTGTGACAACAACAAAAAAATGTCCACCCTTTGCCAGGTGTTCCCTAGAGTTGTAAAATTATCCTCAACTGAGAAACACTAATTTAGAAACTATAGGAAAACTATATCATACATGCATATGGTCAGCTTTCCATTGCTGTAACATTTCTGAGTCAACCCACGTACAAAGAGAGAAGTTTTATTTTACTTCATAGTTTTAGAGGTTTTAGTTCAGGTCAGTTGGCCTGTTGATTTGGGCCTGTGGTGAGCAGAATGAGTTGCTGGCCTCATGGAGCTGGGAAGCAGAGAGAAAAAAAGACCTGTGTCCTGCAGTCTCCTTAAGGGCTTGATCCCATGAAAGAGCTCCCAGGAGGCCCCATTCTTAAAGATTTCACAACCTCTGAATAGTGCACTGTGAGGACCAACCCCTTAGCACTTGGCCTTTGGGGACATTGTAGAATTAAGCTATAACATACAGTGTAAGTAGGTTCATTTTCTTGTTTCCTCCTCCTCCAAGCAACAGATTATTTTTTAAGCTTTTGTTATCAGATTTCTCTTAGGTAATAAGGGAGTAGTTACTGTGTCTGTACTTCATTTTTAAAATTCTGGGTTTTATTTTATTGAATTTAAATTATTGAATACTTATTGTGGGTAGATGACAATTACAGAGGCTTTGCCTGTGACAAATTCAAACAATACTAAAAAAAGGCATTTAAGTACCTGTAATAGCTGGTAGCCTGGTATGTGCTGTGCTAGAGAAGCAAAGATACTGTCATAGGGAAGATATTTATTCCAGCAGAGGTGGAGGTGAGGTGAGGAGGACATTATTGAAGAGGTGAGATTTGATCTGGGTGTTGAAAGACACATGGGAGGCACAGTCCAATTGATGTTTCAGACAAGAGGAAATATCTATCGACTCTTCCGTTACAAATAAATTTTTTAAAATGTCATTCATTGATGTAACACATGACATTAATATTCTGACCACAGCTCTGGAAGTTTTTCTTAGATAGGGTAGACCTGTGGATAGAGAAATGGAGATATAGAGATTGTAGTTGTGAAGATTTGATGGTTGTTAAAGGCCTCAAAAAAGAAAAGCGGTTTGTCTGCTGGGTTTCCATGGAATCCTTGCCTTTACCTCTGCCCTGGGATGTGTGCCTTTCCTCTAGGACCTGTTTCAGTTGTGCTGCTCTTCTCTCAGTCTTTTAAATTACTCCGTCACTGCTGGTCTTACCTTCTGTGGAGCAGTCTCCAGTTTGCACAGAAGCACTCTCCCGTTCTGATTGAACCCTTAAATTCTGTCATCCTCGCTTTTTTTTCTTGAGCATTTCACCTTTGCCCTACAACATATTTTTCCTTTTGTTGTGACCCAGTTGTATTTTCTTAGTACTTTATAGGAATTGATACTTGCAAAGTTGCCAAAGACCTCGTAATGGCCAAATTAATCCACTGATTATTTTCCTTCTCTCATATTCACTCTTGTTTTCCATTCTGTCAGTCCACCTTTCACATCTATTTATCCTAAAGCGTTCATGTCGGGCCAAAGTATATCCCAGATCCCTGGGGATAAAAGGAAAA
Source organism: Dinomys branickii (assembly GCA_004027595.1). Taxonomy (NCBI): domain Eukaryota; kingdom Metazoa; phylum Chordata; class Mammalia; order Rodentia; family Dinomyidae; genus Dinomys; species Dinomys branickii. The sequence goes on along the minus strand of PVLD010000918.1, from coordinate 144,879 downwards.
CATGCCCGCAAGTAGTTAACTGAGCTCACAAGTCTCAATTACTGTGTAGTTCATGCTAGCTATGTATATGCAGAGGTCCTATGGGAAATTCTTGAGCTTTGTTGCTAAAAGCAACAGATCCTGATTACCTGGCCTATTTAGTCTTCCTTACATACCACACTCTTCTAGTGCCAAAAAGAAAGGCAGGCCCCATTCCTGTTCGCTCAGCATTTCTTTTCCTCCAATATCACATCTGTTCACAGAATTTTTGCTGTTATTGCATCATTATTTAAGATCTATCAAGTAACTACTTAGTGTAAATCACTGTGCTAGGTCCCATGTAGACAAAATGGTCTAAGATACCATCTCTGCCATTCAAAGAGTTACAAACTATTTAATAAAACAGTCATAAACCTAAAATAATACATAAAATGCAGTCGACTATAGTGCTTCAAGAGCATCGTCTCTGGGGTGGAGTCACCTGGATCTAAATCATAGACCTACCACTTAATAGCTGTGTGTTGCCATAGGCAAGCAACTTTGACTTCTGCGCTTCATTTTCCCCGTCCATACAGTAGGAATAAGGATAGTACCTATCTTATAGAAATCAAGTGAGTTCATGTGTAAGTGCTTAGGATGGTTCTGGCACATACTAAATAGTATGTATAACACGTGAAAATTAGCCTCATACTGACTGATCTGATCATTTTGAACCATAGCCTTCTGGGCATTTCTCATTGTAGAAGTGTTACTGTCATTTAAGTTCAATGCTCTTAAAAGTAAAATCTTTTATCTTCCCCTTTCTCTGCATCCTCTTCCCCATGTTTTCTTATTTTCTTCATTGAAAAGGTATTTCCAGCCTTATCCCCCCTTCCCAGTTTTAAATCTTTGCTGCACCATTTTGGAAATACTGCTTTCCTGTTCTTTTTTTTACCAGTGCTGTCGACTTTATTGCCAAACTGTTAAAATACTCTTCCATCTGGAACTTTGCCTGCAGTTCTTACAAGGATTGAGAGGAAAGCATTGACTTTGGGGTTTAAACACTACCCATTACTTCCTCAGTTTTTGGACCAAAAATTTAGCATCCTAATGGGTGTTGATTTCTTTAAATGTAAAATATAATTTCTCATGAAATCACTGTTAAAATAGCAAAGGCTTAAATGTGTTTAACAGTTCTTGTTTCTCCTTCAGGCTAAATTCTAGTTCTTTTTCAGACTTCCAACACCCGTCCCACTGCAAGTTAATCTTCTGCATAGTAACAATCCTGAAAAAAGTATATGTTCATGGCTTTCCCCTCCTCAAGCTCCTTAATCTGATATTGTTGACCTTCCATAAAATGACCCTTACTTCTGCCAAGTGGTATCTCCTTATACTTTGATAGGAATCAAGCCTTAGTAAGAATAATTTGCTAATTGTTTTCTAAACAAGGCATATCTATTCCTGTTAAATCTGCGCCCCTACCCCATGCCATCTCTCCTTTAGGAATTGTCACCCTTCCTAGCTTAGCTTAATAAGCATTGCCATTTTTTATGATGATTCCCTTACCTACTGTGGTGATTTCTGCGTTCTTTGAATGTGAAGAATTATTTCTTGATTTTTTGTGTGTGTTTTTAAAAAATCTTAAATAGAAAAAAATAACAAAATAAGAACAATGAAGACAAAAACAAAACAACACAAAAATAATAAAAACAATACAGGATTTCAAAACAAATGATAGGAATTAACAATGTTGTTATATCACATATTGTTATCTTGGTTAGATTACCAGATGTAAGAATGGAAGATTGACCAAACAGAGAGAATAACAAGTAGTAAACAAATGAGAAATGATACAGAACTTCATTGAACAAGATGCTAGGAATTCAGCAATAGTTATTATATTGTATGTTGTTGTCTTCCAATTACTCAGCTATTTCTTGATTTTGTAGTGATCTCTTTCTATGTATTTTTTTCTCTGCAGGTAAACTGTAAGAGAGACCATGTATCAGCATTGTTTAAGGCATAGAGTACATAATAGATGATAAGTAAATTTTTCTTGTTTTTCTTACTTTTCTGCAAGCCATTTACTTGATATAGTTTATATCTAATTTGTCCCCCGAAGTCTCGTTTGTTTGGAAGGTGATTGAATCACTGGGGTACTTTGCTCATAATTGGATGAGTTCAGTAGCTGAAAAAGTGCTGTTGGGAGGTGGGGCCTGGTTGGAGGTGGTCAATGGGGCCCTGGCCTGGAAAAGTGTATGTGTGGTGTCCCCGTTACCACTACCCTCCCCCCCCCCCCCCCCCCCCCCCCCCCCCCCCCCGGTTTCCTGGCTAACATGGATCAAGCAACGTTCCTCCACCAGGCCCTTCTACTGGGCTGTTTTTGCCCAAAGAACGTAACAGTGAACCAAAATAAAGCTTTCCTCCTCTAAACTGAAGGTGTTAGGTATGTTATATGGAATGAGTAAAACACTACTGTATGCCATGGGTAGGCTCTGAGAGTTTAAACACAAATGGGCCAATTTCTTACTCCTTAGGAGACTGGTCTTCGGAGGGGTGGAGGAGCATAGATATTGTATAGATATTTTAATGTAATGTAAATGCTATGTCATATATTTTTGAGGAATGCTGTAAGTATACTGAGGGAAATGGAATCTTTCCTAGTAAGGGGTACAAGGAAAGCTTCTAGACTCAAACATACAAGCTCAGGTTTTTGTTGTTCAACTGTTTTTGAGACACGGTCTTGATAGATTGCCCAAGCTGGTCGTCTCCTCCTGGGCACAGGTGATCCTCATGCCTCAACCTCTCAGTGCTTGAAAAATAGGCCCTAAATCACTTTTAAAGGATGAATGGGACTGGGCATGTGAAAAAAAAGAAGCAAAGTATATAGCCGGCAAAAGAAAAAGAGTAATGCCTTGGGGCAGTGTGTTTGAGGAACTCAAGTTTGATATTAGGAATGATGGAGAAATTGGTTGATGTAAAAATGTTATGATCAGATGAGGGTGGCTATCATTTAAGTTATGCCATGTAAACTAAAGAGAGTCTAACTATTCATATCACTCTACCTTTCCTTTGGGAATCCAAGGTTCTCTTTGCAGCAAACCCAGTCATTACTTAAGGGAGCAATTCATATTTGAATGGTTGATATTTGTGTTGCACATTCCTGCTGGACTAGGCAAACACAGAGAAAGATTTGCAGTGTGTAGAGTACTTCCTTTGAGATACAGTTCTACATTACCTTCATCTGCATTTATATGTAACTTCATCTTGGGTAAAAATTATTTATTTGGAGTATTACTAAATTATATGGGAGATGAAAGTTTAGTGACGTGTAATTTTTTTATTGGTACATTTTAGATATGCACAATGATAACATTCATCATAGGGAATTTGTACCTGGACATGATACGTTTTGCTTCTCTTTTTTTTCTGTTCCCTTCCCCTCTCTTCAACCCCTCTTGCCCTCCTTTTTATACAAAAGCTTTGTTCCCATGTTTTTTTTTTTTTTCTTGTCTCATCCGTTCTCCTTCCCTTGTTCTCCTCATTGGAACATTTTCTTCCCATTTCCCAATATCTGTTGTACATTTTGGTTCTTATTGACACTTTCAGTTTCTGATACCAAAAAAATGCGGTATTTAAATATGTGTCTGATTTATTTCACTTAAGAGTATGGTCTCAAGGTACATCCATTTTGTTAGAAATATCTGAAGTTCATCTTTTGTGGCAGAGTAGTATTCCATCGTATAAAAAACCACATCTTCTTTATCCATTCATTGGTTGATGGGCCTTTGGGCTGTTTCCAAGATTTAGTTATTACAAACTGTGCCACTATAAACATGGGTGTACATATATTGCTGTGGTATGATGTTTTTAATTCTTCTGGGAAGATACCAAGAAGTGGAATAGCTGAGTCAAATGGAACCTCTACTTGAGGTTTTTGAGGAATCTCCACACTAATTTCCACAGTGGTCACACCAGTTTACACTCCCACCAACAGTGGAGAAATGTTCTTTTTTCCCCACAGCCCTGTGAACATTTGTTATTGGTTGATTTCTTGATAATGACTATTCTTTTTGAAGTGAGATGAAATCTTAATGTTGTTTTAATTTGTGCCTCTCAAATGACCAGTGATGTTAAACATTTTTGTATGTGTTTATTTACCATTTCTACTTCATCCGAGAAGTGTCTGTTCATTCACATGCCCATTTTTATGCTGGGTCTTTTAAGTTTGGGGAGGGTGATTTTTTTTTTCCCCTTTATGTATTCTAGATAGTAGTCCTTTGTCTGAGGAACAGCTGGCAAAAATTTTTTCCCACACTGTGGGTTGTCTCTTTAATCTGTTGGTTTCTCTTGCTGTGCGAAAGCTTTGTAATAAGATGAGATCCCAGTTGTTTATTCTTTGTGGTAGTTCCTGTGGGATCAGGTTTTGTTCATAAAGTCTTACCTACACCATTATCTTCAAGAGTTCTACCTATTGTATATTGCATCATATTTAGTATTTCTGTTTTAATATTTAGATCTTTGTTCCATTTAGATTTTCATTTAGTACATGGTAAAGGATATGGGCCTAGTTTTAATCTTCAGCACGTATAAAGCCAGTATTTCTAGCACCATTTATTAAAGAGATTATCTTTCTTCCAGGTTTCTGTAGAGTATATATCATGAGTAGGTGCTGGACTTTGTTAAAAGCTTTTGCTGTATCTCTTGAAAAGATCATAAGGTTTTGGTCCTTGGTTCTATTAATATGGTGTATTACATTTAGTGATTTGCATATGTTGAACCATCCCTGCATCTCTGGGATGAACCCAACTTGGTCATGATAATTTGCTGCATTCTGTCTGCCAGTATCTTATTGAGGATTTTTCCCTCTATGTTCATTAGGGTAATTGGCCTGTGGCTCTATTTTTTGATTGAATCCTTCTCTGGTTTTGGTTTCTGGGTAAAGCTGGCTTGCAGGAATGAATTTGGGAGTATTACTTCCCTTTCAATTTCATTAAAGAGTTTGAAGAGTATTGACATTAAATCTCTTAAGTTTCTTGTAGAATTCTTGTGAATCTGTAGGGGCCTGAACTTTTCTTTGTTGGTAGGTTTTTAATTATGTATTTGATTTCATTGACTGATAATTGATTTATTTAGAATTTTTATATCTTCTTGAGTCAGCTTTGGCACTATGTATCTAGGAATTTGTGTTGTGTTTTTCACTTTATTAGAGTACAGGTTCTTGAAGTAGGTATTGATCTTTCGGATTTCTGCAGAATCTGCTGTGGTTTAATCCTTCTCATTAACTGCATGGATGTGAGTCTCTTTTTGATAATGCTGGCCAAGAGTTTGTCAGTTTTATTCAATTCTTTCAAAGAACCAATTCTATTTTCTTTTTTCCTTGGTACTAGGAATCAAACTCAGGACCTTGAACTTGCCAGGAAGGTACTTGTGCCACTGAGCTATATCCCCGGCCTGCGAATCAACTCTTTGATTCATTGATTCTTTGTATTTTCTTAAGTCTCCCTTGCGTTAAATTCTGCTCTGATCTTCATAATTTCTTCCCTTCTACAAGCTTTGGGCTACACTTGCTCTTTTTCTAGAACTTTGAGATTCAGCATTCAGTTGTTTATTTGAGCTCACTCTTTTTCTGATATGGGAATTTACCACTATAAATATCCCTCATAAGTCCGCTTTCATTGTGTCCAGTAAGTTCTGATATGCTGTATTGGCATATTACTTAATTATAGAAACTGTCTAATTTCGTCATTAATTTCATCTGTGACCCACTGATTGTTCAGGAGGGTGTTATTGTATTTCCATATGTTTATGAAGTTTTTGTGATTTCGTGTTTCATTGCACTATGGTCTAATAATATGCATGGGATAATTTCATTTCTTTTTCATTTACTTAACCATATTCTATGAGCCACATATTATATGGCTCATGTCTATTTTGGAGAATATCCCATGTACAGCTGAGAAGAATATGTATTCTGATGTTATGGGGTGGAACACTGTGGATATCTCCTCAGTCTGATTGTTCAGAAGTTTGATTCAGTTCTTTTGATATTTCTTCGTTGATTCCTTTTTTTGTCAAGTGGATCTGTTTGCAACAGTGGCATGTTGAGGCTCCCCATTGTAGTTGTATTAGTGTTTATTTGATTTTTTGTGGTCATTACTATGTTTTATAGAATAGGTATGCTATTATTTGGATATATATTTTGGATTGTTACCTCTTCCTTTGGAAATGTTCCCTTTTTAAGGATGTATTGACCACCTTTATCTCTCAATCAGTACTGGCTTGAAATCCACTTTGTCTGCAAATAGAATAGCTACCCCTGTTTTTCTGGGTTCCTGTCACATGGACTATCGTTTTCTATCCTTTGACTCTCAGTCTCTGAATTTCTTTTTAAATGAAATGTGTTTCTTCTGTGCAGCATGTTGTTGGATCTTGCTTCTTGATCCATTCTGCCAGTCTGTTTCTTTTGATTGGTGAATGGAAACCATTTACATTGATGTTTATAATTGCTATGTATTGATTTATCATTGCCATATTATTTTCCTGTTGAGCCGCACCCATTTAATTACTTGCTGCGTCTAGTGGATTCATTCTATTGGGGTTCATGGAGTTGTAGTTCTCAAGACCTTTTTCTAGAATATTCTTCACAACATTTTGGATTATTGGTTTGATGGTTTCAGATGTTCTTTGTCATGAAAGTATCTCATTTCTCCATCAATTTGGAAAGACAGTTTTGTAGGGTATATTAGTCTGTTTTGGTGGTTTTCTTTTTGAGCTTGAACACTTTGCTCCAAGTTCCCCTTGAGTTGAGGGTTTGTGTTGAGAAGTCAGTTGTGAATCTGATGGGCTTTCTTTTATAGGTGATTTGTTTCTTTTCTCTAACAGCTTTTAATATTTTGATTTTGTGTTGAATTTTTGGAATCTTGACTATTATATGCCTTGGTGTAGTTTTTCTTTTTCTTTGTTTTTAAGCTTGCCTCAGTGGAGTTCTATATGCCTCATTAACTTGATGTGAAATTTTTTTTCCACACTTGGGAGGTTTTCAGCCATTACTTCTGTGAATAGTTTTTTTTTCTTTTCTTTTTTTTTTGTAATGTCATTTGTGCTGTCCTGCTTTTTTTATTGGTTCCAGTCAATCTTATGTTATTCTTCTTTGTATCATCTAACAGCTGTTGGGTTGATTTTTTGTGTATGTGTGTGTGGTCCTTTGCTTTTTTAAGCAGTCTTTCTTTTCATGATCTCTAACCACAGTCCTGTCTTCTGTATCTGGTATTTTGACCTCACATTGGCTGATTATGGTGTGTATATTTTCAGTGGAATTTTTAATTTTTTTCTTAGTTGAATTTCTGGGTTGATGCTTGTAAATTGCTTATGGTGGGTAATCTTATAGCTAGTATTTAGAACCCTTAGGAAATGACTGCTTCTGAGTTGTCTTCCAGGTATAGCTGGCTTTTGGGTTTTGAGTCTTGCGAGATTCTACCTCTTCAATTTATTGGGGATGAGAAGTTGCTGCCTATTTGGTCTAGCCCCTGGTTCTGTGGCACTGGCCTATTATATTCTTTATAACCCTTAGGCAGTCTCAGTCTTTGCATACCAGGAAGAACAACTGATTGGGACAGTTATGTCACTTTGGCTAAAGTAGTACAATCAGCAGTAACAATAGCATAAAATGCAGCGTCAAAACTTAGAAACTGTTGTAACTATTAATTTGCCACCACTAACTGTATGAGTTATATTTATGGTTATATAACAAATCAAAACAAACCAAATAATTGTGTACAGTAAATATTCCTTCAATATGGTGATTTTACCTGAGAGGAGAAAATTATAGAGATGCTGGGTGGAAAATATAAAGAAATAAAAGAAGAAGAAGAGATTAGAAGCAAGACTGGAGGACAAAGGAAGATTACATAAACTTTGGGACACTAATGAAGAAGACAGGAGGAAAATAGAGAAGGAAGACATAAAAACAACAGAACAACGACAACAAAAAAAACTAGAAACAGTGTTCACACTCATAAAAACAAGGACAAATAATCAGAAAAAGAAAACAAGACAAAAAACAAAAGGGAAAAAAATGTCCACTTCAAGGCTCGTCTTTGCTGTCAGTGCTAGACAGAGTGGGCACAGAGCCCAGATCTGTATCGATTAATCCCAGCAAGCCTGTGCCTTTCCTTCCACTGAAATTCAGGCTTGTTTCTGGCTGTGAGGCTGGAACCCAGTTTGTTCAGCCTGCAACATTTATGGTTTCCTACTGGCTTGGACGGGGTTCTGCCTCATCTTGACACTGGGAGTGGCTACATGGAGCCAACGTGCAGTTGTTCTGAGTTCTGAGCTCAGTTGACCCCTCTGTAAATGGCTACTGGCTAGTCACCTCCCCCTGGATATGTCTGAACCTGAATAACTCACCAGCCACTGCAGTCCACTCTGTCTGTTACTCTGTTCCACTTGTGCGTTTCTCCATGGAGGCCTCTGGTGTCACCAGTACTCACCAAGTGTCTGCAGGTTCAAGCTGCCTGTCACACATGAGTCAGGGTTCATGGAGAAAGTGTTGCTTGCTACCTTTTTTTTCTGCATTGAGGTGTCTCCACTCTCCCTATGGACTTCAATTCTTGCTTCAGATGCTGAGTCGCAAGGACCCACTTCTCTCCTTTTCTACCTCACATTCCTATTCCAACATCTGGATACCAAATCCCAGAGAGGCTGTTTCTCCGCTCTTCATCATGCCACCATCTTCCCAGAAGTCTCCCAAATACATGTAATTCTGAAAACAACTCTGAGTTGATAGAAGCTCCAATCAAGAGAAAGAAGTTAAAATACAGAAAATATTGTGAGATCTAGAGCAGTGATTGAGCTCAGAATTCTCCTTCCTTAGTCCTCCAGGTAGCTGGGATTATGGGCCTATGCCATGGTATTGCCTACTTCTTTATGGCAGTTATTTTAACTTTTACTGTTGCTTGAAGCTTTACTACTCTAAGCAGATGGCTTTTATAGCAGACATAAAAATAGGCTTTTGGTGGGACTGATCTTATTCCTGCTCCCTCCTCCACTAATCTGGCCTCTGTCCCTCTTCTCAAAATGGAAATGTTGCCTTTATATTAGGTTGATCTCTGCTCTGGATCGCACAGTATTTTTGTACTAAACTTCTTTCTCTCTTGAGTGGAGTTTCATTGTAAACATTTAAACAAACTGTCCTTAGCCTGTGTATCTTTCCCTGGCAGTGCTCTGTCATTTATCTTCTCTGTTTATCACCTACACAGTGTTACCTGGGCTGAGCGCTACCTTACCTCTCATTGCTCTCAGGTTTGTCTTTAGCCCTCCACTCCAACTGTACTTGCCTAGGTAACCAAAACTCTGCCTGATTTTTTAAAAATCCATGGATTCTTCAAGTGTTTGTTTTCTCTGCATGATTGTTTTCTTCCTTTTGCCTCCACTTCACAAATTGAGCAGAAGGACCATCTTGTTAATAGTTGTATCCCTCCAGCTTTGAGTCAGGAAATTTAACATCTCTTTGGTGAATATCTATTCAAAGGAGGTGTGAAAATACTTCAGTTTACTAATGTTATGTTGTGAGTTTTACTTGGGCCCTGTTTATGTTTTCAAGTATTTTCTTGTATTATTTCTTAGTTCTGTTCAAATTTGTCTGATACTTTTTTAACTTGTCTTTTTTATTATGCTCAGAATAATTCTTACATGGAAAGCTGTTATCGCTTGTGACATACCTTATTGGTTTGGTAGCTTTTATTTTGAAAAAGGAATTTTGTTGCCAGAAAGCATAGCTTGCTAGTCCAAATTAGAGTGTAGGCCAAGTCTAGCACCTAAAAATACAGTGGCTTAAGAGCAAGACTGTTTCCTCATGAGTCTGGGTTTGCCTACTGGATGTGTGACTTTGGGTAAGTTTTCTAATCTTTCAGATTCCAGTTACCTCAATGGTAAAATGGAGATAATATGTTTCTTAGGATTTGACAAGAAATGAATGAGGTCACAGTAACAGTTCTTAGTACAGTGCCTTGCGCTTAGTAAAAGAAACCAATAAGTGGAGTTTTTGTAATTTATATTATTAATAGCAGTGGTAGTATGTTTGTTACATAAAAACCTCAGATTCTTGTGGAATAGTTCTCCTATGTTATCTCTAATGTATTTCTTTATCCTTTGTGTGAACTACCTATACCAAGTTCTAGAACTATGATAGGGTCACTGGATCATGGACAGTGCCTTGAATACACATGCATTTGACTTCTGGCCATTTTATTCTTTTCAGAACCAGGAATAGAACTTACTGTAATAATACATTTAAATGATTGGTTTTAAAGACATTGAAATACTGAGGATGCCATGATGGGAAACTAAATTTATAAAACCAATCCTAAAAAAATCCTATTGATGAGTATCATTTCAAGAAGGTAAATTTCTTCTTAGAGAAGCATCATGACCTAAAGACCAGTGTGAAGCGTATGTGCAGACGAATGTAAGGACATGGGCTAGAGAGGCAGTCAGATGACAGATTATGAAGTTCATTGCAGTTTGAAATTTACCCTGAAAGTCATGGCGAGTGATATTAGTGTTGTAAGCAGAATGCAGTAGGGATACTAGATAGTGAGTTGGAAGAGGTACTAATTAAGAGGCTCCAGGTGAAAAATGATGTGACAGACTCAGACTGAGTGACTAATATATGTTTTCCCATCGCTTTTCTTGATGAGACATGAGTTGCTTTTCTTTGGCTTTATAGCCAGATATAGACATAATTTATTTTTCTATGCTACTCATTTTCAGATTCCCAGATTCCATGTGAGGTACGATGGAAATGAGAGAACAGTTTAGGATCTGGAATTTTGGCCATATACTGTAAAGTGAGTTTGAAAATGATATAATGTAATATCAAGCTAATAACTGTAAATCCTTCTACTGTCAGCACAGTTTAAAACACTTGGATGTCTAGGTGTGTGACATTTTCCCTATACACAGAGGTATTCTGCAGTGGTCACCAAGCGAGTGTCCTGTAATTCATTTCAGTTCTGAGGCTTGCTAGACTGTTCCCACATCAGATGCCAGTCACAAGTAGACAGTTGTCACTTTTATATATCTGACTCACCTACTGTAAATTGGCGGAAGTTCCTATAGCCTTCCTCCTTGGTTTGATCATTTACTAGGGTGGCCAGAGAACTTCACTTGTATTTATCGGTTTGTTTTTAAAGATACTGCAAAGGATCAGATGAACAGCTATATGAAGTGATACATCAAATTATAGAGAAGGGGTCACAGAGCATCCATGTCCTCTCTGGGCAGACGACCTTTCCAGTACCTCCATGTGTTCAGCAGTCAGGAAACCTATCAAATCCTTGTTCCATAGTTTTTTGTAGAGTTTGATCTCCAGGCTTTCTGTCTCTACCTGCAGGCTCAGTGGATAGGACTAAAATTTGCAACCCTCTAATCACTTGTTTTTCTGGTGACCAACTACCTCCTCAACCCATCTGGAAGCCCCAGCCTAAAATACCTCATTAATGGATTCATGTAAATAGTGGATGTTTCTGTCAGGAAAGTCCAGTGGTTTTACATGCTCTCATGGGAAGCAGAGACAGTGACCAAGTAAATTTCATATTATGCCACAGTAACGCATAAGTTTTCTCCTTTTCTATTTGTTACATCCATTGTTTCTTTGTGTCTAAATAATGATTCCTTTTCCTTTCCACTGTTTTTGGCAGTTACTGTGAAGCTTACAAGTGATGGCAGCCCTCAAAAATGTGTTACCATGACCAATGCTCACTGTTTTAAATGTTGACAAATTGTTTTCCTTTATATGAGGACTTACTGTTTTTCTGTTGGATTTGAGAGATGTGTGCACTATCTCCTGATGTCACCATATAGCTGTCTTTGTGAATGTTTGAAAGGGAATGCTCAGTTAATGTCTTCATTTAAAATTCTTTTGGTATTGTATTTTATGATTTTGTAAATAACATTCCTAGGATTTCTAGGAATTATTTTAACCTATTTGAGGCCTTCTTGATGATTATGTTCTGTCTTAGTTCCTTTTTTCACTGTTGAGACAACATACCAATCAACACTCAAAATTAAAGGAGGAAAGGTTTATTGTAAAGGAGGGCATCACAGAGGAGAAACAGTTCACGGTGGGCAGAAGGCAGCGAACCAGTGAACTGCTGAAGAAGCAGCAAGCGACGTCAGCGTCCACCCTTCTGTCTCTTACACACTCACACCCAGGGCGGGCTGTCCCATCATCCGCACTCAGAACTATGCCGAGCCAATCAGTGGACTAATTTAGTAATCACATACCCTTGACCCCAGCATCACCCATTTAATCCCAGCATCATACTACCTCTGAAAAAATATGGTCATCTCTGAAAAGCCCCACCTGTGACCTCCCTGAGGCTTTGGGGTACATACAGACACCAGCAATAACATTCTGCCCATGGCCCCCCAAAACCCCTGCACATGCCTTTTTGAAAAAGCCATTTGGTCCATCTCTAGGAACTGCCAAAGTCCTAACAGTTTCAGTATTGCTGAAAAGACCAAGACCAAAGTCTCTTCTGAGATTTAAGGCAAACTCTGAGCTGTAAGTCTTTGTACAAATGAAAACAAAGTTAAACACTTTCAACATACAATGGCAGAAGATAAATATTCCTGTTCCAAATAGGGGGATAGAAAGGAATGGGACCAAAGCAAGTCGGAAATCATCCAGGGCACGCATTCTTACTTTTCCAGGACCCTTGGGAATAGTAAGAACCAACTACTGTGGGAGGAAGTAATTCCTATACACCCGGACAAATAGAGAATGTCCTGTCAGTTTTTGTAAGCACAGAAGATGGGGATTCTTTTTTTCTTATTGACTGAATAGCATTATTATGCAGAGGTGTTTAAGTGTTAGCATCGTAACACTAGGGGCTATAATTCTGCATGTATGAAATTCAAATCTTAAGTTATTTCAAAAGGAAAATTCAGTATATTGGCCTATCGTCTATCTGGTTGATGTATCCATCACCTGTCCATCTTGTCTGTTTTTGTGGTGGTGAAACTCAGGGTCTCCTGCATACTAGGCACATACTGTGCCACTGAGCTACATCTCCAGCCCCAAGTGTCACTTTTTAAGCAAAAAAAATTCCATGGTGTGGTGGCACACATTTGTAATTCCAGCCTTAAGGGGGCTAAGACAAAAGGATGGAGAGAATTCAAGGCCAGCCTGGAGTACATAATGAGACCCTGTGTTCAAAAAAATATTTTTAAGTAATACGTATTAAATATGCTTTTGTATGTTACAGGGTACCTTTTAATTTACTATTTTCCTTTTTAAACATTTTGTTAATTGAAATGGAAACAGCAAGGCAACTCAAGGAACAGGACAGCTTTCTTCTGCTTACCTCACAGTCTTCATTTTTTTCTTTCATGTGACTTCACATTGCCCTTGGAATGATCCTTTTCCAGAAAATCTTTAAATCATCTTGTAATTTTCTCAGATTATGACTAGGTGTTTGCCTTTATTCTTAATCCTCCTTCATTGGTCACATTACTTTTGTTAGTGTTAGGCATATTTTGTTCCTGTGTTAGCATTTGAAGGGAGGGCTTTCACTTTATTTGGTACAATCTTAGGGCCATGCTGATATTCAACAAACGTTGACTAATCATATAGGAGTTTGTGCTTACTATAAACATTTTGAATGACATGAATTTCTCATAATACCCATGTCTTCAGGAAATGGTAGACTCTGAATGTTTAATGCTCATCATTGTGATATAAACAGAAATAAACAATTTAAGCAATGAAAATAAGCAAGAACTGTACCTTTTTTTTTTTTTTTTTAAAGAAATATTGGTTTTAAAAGGATGGGAACGTAAGGGCAGTGTAGTAGGCTCTTAGTCATGAAGAACTGAAGCAGTTCAGGCTTATTTTAGCATAAAGGGTTGGAGACCTAGACTCATGGCTATGTTAGTTTCCTAATGCCACTGTAACAAATAGCCACCAACGTTGTGGGTTAAAACAACACAAATATTGTTATCTTACTCTTTGGAGGTTAGAAGTTTGAAATGGGCCCCACTGGTCTAAAATCAAAGGGTTGTTCCCTTTGGAGGCTCTCAGGAAGGATCTTCTTATCTTCAAAGCCAGTTATCACATCATTATCCTCCGCTTTCCTCAGCACATCTCCTTTTTGATTCTTGTCTCCCCCTTTCACTTATTAGGATCTTTGTGCTTACATTAGGTACATTCGGATAATCCAAGATTCCTTTTTTTAAAAAGTCTTTAATCACATCTGAAAAGCCATTTTTTTCAGGTTATCATATTCAGAGGTTCAGGGAATTAGGGTGTAGACATCTTCAGGAGGTCACTCTGCCTCCCACAACAGCTGTATAGCCTGGAACAGTGCTTCAAATTACACCTTAGAGCTCAGCCTGTTAAGGATTCTGTGCAGAACCTCAGTTCTGTCTCCATCTCCATTGCTGATCACACCCATGCCTGATGCCATTCCACTGCTGTTGGCAATTGGTTTTTGTAGCTGCCACTATCTCGTTAGCCACAGTTCCTGCTTTCTCACATTAGCTCTCAGTTATGTCCAGACTTAGTGTCTTCAGTAATGGAGTCTAAATTATGTGCCTGACTCTTACCTGCGAGGGAAACTGGTAAATCTATAATAGAAAGTAAGTTGTGCCTTATTAGTGGAGGATTAGTAGAGGATTCCTTAAAAATAGGAGAAAAATTCAGATGATTGTCTTCTAACAGGAATGCTACCAAGACAGCATGTAAATGATGTATATTTAGAGTCACTGGTAATGAGAATTCTGTTGATAAACACAGATGAATGAGATACATTTTGGTTTCTGCTCTGGTGCTAACCAGGGCAAAAGTAGAGAGCCGTGTTCAGATGCCAGATGCTAAGTAAGATGCAGCCAACGCTGTTATTGCAAGGCTCTTCATTTAGTGTACAGTCAGCCCTCTGTATCCCTGGATTTGACATCTGGATTCAGCCAGTTACAGGCTAAAGATGTTTTTTATAAAATTCTGTCCATACTGCACATTTACAAGCTTTTCCTTCTTGTTATTCTTTCATAAATAATAGTATAACAACTCTGTGAAGTAGTATAAATAACCCAAAAATGATTTAATTAAATGAGGGGATATGTCTAGGTTATAGTGAATACTTAATGCCACTTTATATAAGGGACTTAAGCACGAATGGATTTTAGTATATGAGGAAGGTCCTAAACCATTTCCCTGAAGGTAGCATGAGATAATACTTGCTGATCAAACATAACTATTGACTGTCTTTAAAATGATGGCTTGAGAATAATTGGGGGAATGGTCCCTCTTTCACTCTATTAGGGTATCAGTAACAGTAAGGTTGATATATAGCTATATTGTCCAAAGTAGATTTGGCTGTTTAAATTTATTTAAGCTAAATGAAAGTTAAAATTCAGTTTTTCAGTCACATTAACCAAATGTCAAAGGGCTCATTTGTCTGTTGGACAGCCCACATTGGTGCTAGCAGTATAGTGTATTTATTTTTTGACAGGCAATCCAGGAAAAAATATTTATAAGGCTTTTATTCAATTTTTTTCTTTTTCATATAATGCTATGTATTTACATTGTCCATTCACATGTGCTAAACATTTTCACTGACAAAACAAATTCTGTAAAATAAGCATTATTAACCCTTACTTTTCATATAGGAAATTGAAGCTCTGAAAAACTAGAGCAAACAGGTCTTGAATTATTTAATTCTACTCAGTACAATATAAAGTACCTAGGGTGCTGAGTATTGTGTTAAATGAAAAGCTATTGAAAGATCTAGTCCCTTTGCCCAAGATTGGGTCTTATTCTCAAGTTCATGTTGAATCTTTCTGCTTGGCTTGAGCAGGGGAAGACAAGTGAAGTAACCCTGGGAAAAATTAATTGTTGTTGCCTCAAAACATTGAAGTTGTACATTTCGCTACAGCTTGAATTCAGCCATACTGTCAAGAATGCTTCTAGCTTTTCCCAGAGAGTCTTTGCCGGCCTCACCCGCAGTCAGTTTCAGGCTTAATCCCCCTCTAGATTACTGTATGTAGTGATTTGCTTGTTCATTTCATTGTCCCCCTTCAGCCCATCATCAAGTTGTAAGTTCCCAGCAGGAACCTTTGCACTTTCTTCACTGCTGTATCCCAGGGCTTAGTGTCATACCTAAAGATAGATCCTCATGTATTTTAAGGCAGCAGTTCTGAGTTGTATGATCCAGCTGTTTCTATCAGTGTGTTGGTCCCTTTTGTGTTACTGCAGTAGACTACCTCAGACTGAGGAAGTTATAAAGAAAAGAAATTTGTTTCTTACAGTTCTGGGAGCTGGGCCTTCCAGTGACCCATATCTGATGCGGGTCCTCTTCCTGTCATCCCATAGTAGAAGGCAGAAGGGAGGGAGAGAACTGGAGTGGAGACAGACTCTGTAATAAGCCCACTTTCAAGACAAGGACATCAATCCACGAGGGCAAAACCCTCAGGACTTGCCTTTACCTTTTTTTAAGTCTCAGCCAAAAAGAGTTGCTTTAGGAATTCAGTTTCCAGCTAGACATTAGGAGACACATTCAAACCGTAAGGATCAGCAAGGCAGTTGCCCTCAGGTGCACCCTCCCTCTGTCAGTATGGTTGTAGGAATTGAGTCTTCCTGTAATCTTCCTTTCATATAGTTAAAATGAAGGACCCTCTCAAGGATGATTTATATCTTCACTGTCCAAGTGTAGAGGCTACTTATTAATGACCTAAGGATATTGAGTACTGAGGAACTGTTTTAAAGTTTTCTTCGTTCAGTTGGTTGGTTGGTTGGTTGGTTGGTTTTTTTGAGACAGGATCTCACTATGTAGTTCAGGATGGCTTTGACTGAACTATGTAGTCCGTGGTGGCCTGGAACTCGGAATCCTCCTACTTCGTCCTCTCAAATCCTGGGGTTTACAGGTGTGAGCCACCACATCTGGCCTTGTTTAATTTAAACTTAAAAACTGCTTGCTAGTGTTATTGGAAACATTTTATATGTTTCTAATATATTTTTATATGACCAGTGTTGAAATGCTAATATTTTGGATATGCTAATAATTAATTTTACTGTTTTTTAAATGTAGCTACTAGAAAATTTAATTATAAATCTGACTCATATTTTTTCTATTGGCCAGTAGTAGTATAGGCCTTAAGGAGTTTCCACCAAATAAGTTTTGTTGTTTTTTTAAAACTTTGTGTGTGTGAAATCATATTCATCACCTTAGTGTTTAAATACTCAAACAGTATCTTAAGTACATTCATTCAACATACTTATTCAGAGGAGATTGTGTCAACACTTCTATAGGCAGTTTTGGAGGTTTTACAGTGAATTATATTTTTAAAAATTAATAAAATCATGTTAGGATGTAGTATGTACCATACTGAGTACAAAACTGAAAGATTCGCAAAAAGATGTGAGGTTTTATGAAGTCTCATCCCCTAAAAATAGTTGAGTTTTGTTGACAACTAGAGAAAGATTTTCCAGCAGAGACAATGTAATAATAATAAGACACAGAAAGCATCTCAAGGGTCAGAAGCATAGCTCATGGAAGAACTTAGAAAGACCCACAATTGAAAGGTACATTGGGGCATAGATGGTAATTTGGGCTTTATCTTTTTTTTGAGCTGGAAATCAGAATTGATGATGATACAGGAAAATAAATCTCCCAACCTGACTGATATCAGACGAGTTCGTGTTCTCTAAAACCGAAGAATGAATTTTAGGAACAGTGGAGGTTAAGAGCAGAATGTATTTATTGAGAGAAAGAAAGCTTCTATCCAAGAGAAGGACAGAAGGGGGGCCCGAGTGGGTTACCCCCAACTCTGTCTTTTTTAGGGACTTTATAGGGAAAAACCATGAGGTGAGGCGGGTCCAAGGTAGGGGAAATGGACAACACTATGGTCCACCAATAAGATTACAGGCATAATTGTCCAGGTAAGACTGAGTGGACTGAAATCAAATGGGGAAGCGAGTCACATAGCAAGTGGGCATGAATGCAGAGCTGGGCTTTTTCTGTGGGAGGTTAGGCCAGTGACTTCCTGGCTCTTTGAAGGTGGTTGTTACTTTTATCAATTTCTGACTTTTACATTCGGGGGGTATGTGGCTGCCCCTGTTTAGCCCCCCTCGTCTTGAGGTCTGGCCCACAGGTGTCTTATCTTTTGTGTTGGCTCCTTCCAGGGTACAGCCCTATCTGACTGCCTACAATATTTTTAACTAACTCAGCTGTCTATAACAATGATAGCCAGGTGTGGTAGCGCACACCTGTAATCCCAGCACTGGAAGGCTGAGGCAGGAGTATCCACGAGTTCAAGGCTAGCCTGGGCTACATAAGCAAGTTCAAGGCCAGCCTGTACTACATAGTGAGACTGTCTCAAAATTTAAAAAAAGAAAAAGAATTGGTATGATAAATTCGACAATTCTGTACAAGTGTAGTCACGAAGACTCTTTGGGCAAATGGCTGAAATCTGTATCCAGTGCGAGCCTAAATAACAATACCGGGAAACATAAATGAGATTTTTTTTCTTGGTAATGGGAATCAAACCTGGGGGTACTCTACAACTGAGCCACATCCCAGCTCTTTATTTTTTGAGACAGGGTCACAAGTCACTAAGTTGTCCAGACTTACCTCCAACTTGTGATCCTCTTGCCCCCACCTTCCAGGTTACTGGGATTATAGAGATGTATCATTACACCCAGTCAGTGAGAGTTTTTACAGCAGAATAATCAATGAGATTTTAGTAACTGGTTAGATATGATGGGTGAAGGAAATGTTAACATCTTCCAATGTGTTTTATGAATGTAGACTGTAAAGTACCTTTTATGCTTATGCAGATAATGCATTTTAATTAGATTAAACATTGTGTTTAGAAAAAAATGGCCTATTTTTTCTCTACTATCATATTAAAATAACACAGATGACCTCGGAGACAACAAAAGGTGCAATATTTTCTACCCTCCAGCATGCAAGTAATTCAGAGTCAAACATTAGCCAGGTATCTTCTGATACACTTTTTCTAACATTCTCTACCTAGAGATAGCACAAATCCCTCAGGTTGATGGAATTATAAGCCAGAAACTGTAGACAAAAGTTATATTTATATATATATAATTTTTATTTTGTTTCATTTATTTTGTGTGTGGTGCTAGGGATTGAACCTAGAGCCTCATGCATTCTAGGCAAGCACTCTACTGCTGAGCCATACTCCTAACTCCACTGTGTATTTTTAATCAGATTATCTCTCTAAGACAACGTACTTCATTCTCATTGTATAGTTATGAACTTTGACAAACATATTCCTGTCACTACCATCCTAATCAGGATCTAGAACTTTGGGAGGGAGTACCAGGAATTGTTCTCAGGATGTTGTGCTTGCCAAGCAGGTACTATGCCACTGAGCTGTATCCCTGGCCCTAAGATCTAGAATATTTTCAAATCCCAAAAAGATCTTTCATATTCCTGTGTCGTCAGTACTGACCTATTTAACCCTTTATGGCTCAGTGAAATCAGTACTCATAATTTTTATTACTATTGATTACCTTTGTTTCCACCACTTCATAAGTGAAATAATATACTATATACTCTTGTCTGTATTCTTTTGCTTGCCAAAAAATATGCCAAGAGATTAGTCCACATTGTTGTGTACAGAAAGTAACTCTTTTTGTTTACTGTGGAGTCATGTTCCATTGCATGACTATACACAATTTATCCATTTATTTTTTGATGAATTTTAGGTTGTTGTTAGTTTTTTGATGCTGTGAGTAAAGCCCTTAAGAACATTTTGTCTTTTGTGGGCATGTTTTCATTATTCTTGGTTTGTATGTGTATGTATATAATCATATCCGGCACATGGATATTTCAGTCAGTAATGGACTGCCTTTATAGTGCTGATCCCATAAGGTTATACTAGAGCTAAGTAATTCCCATAGCCTAATACTTTTATTATCCTCTTTCTGAGTTTAGATGTATTTATCATTGTGTTACAGTTGCCTATGGTATTTTGTAATGTGCCATATAGTTTTATAGCCTGGAAAAATAGGCTGTACTATGTAGCCTGGATGTGTAGTAGGCTATACATGTAGATTTGTCTAAATATACTCTGATATTCACACAGTAACAAAATTCCCTAAAGGTATATTTCTCAGAACATATCCTGTTGTTAAGTGATGCATGACTGTATATATTTTTCAGATGGAAAACTTTTGTCTGTTTCCCTGCCTTTGTGCATATTTATATATACACACACAAATGGCATGCATGTGTGGGGGGGTATTTATATCTTCCAGTCTGTGGCTTGCCTTTTAAGTTTTTTAATAAGCCCTTTTTTACATATTTTAGTTTTATTTTGAAATGTTCTAGGGTTACATAGAAGTTGAAAAAATAGCTCAAAAGGCTCGCTTATACTCTTCACCCAGCTACCCTTAATAATAATATTTTATGTTACCATAAGACAATGGTCAGGACCAAACAGTTGCTAATATGTCTTAGCAACAGCAATTAATTTCTCACAGTGTGAGAGCCTGGGAAGTCCAAGATCTAAGTGTTGGCAGGTTTGCTGTCTGCTGGGAGTGTGGTCTCTGCTTCCAAGATGGTAATTTGTCGCTGCATCCTCCAGAGGGGATAGACGCTGGCTGTCCTCCCATGTCAGGAAGAGATGAAAGGACCAAAGAAAGCCTACTTTTCTCCACCCCTTGTACAAGCCGCTGATCCCTCCTGTTTGGAAGGAACATTCGTGGTTTAACCCCTAAAAGCTCCGCTCTTTATCCTGTTTCATTGGAGCTTATCTCAGTGCATGTTAAAGACGTAAACATTCAAACCATAGGGGATAAAAACACATTCCCAAATTTTCTCCTATAAATTCTGTAGATTAAATCGTTGATAGATTTTGAATTTTTTTGTGTATGTTTACTGTTTGAGGTTGTTCTCTAGTTTCAGATTTTTCTTCTAGTTTTCACATTATTTGTTGAGAACATTATTTTTCCCCATTAAATTCTTTGATACAGTTGTCAAAACTTGGCTACACACGTACACACGAATGCATAAATACATGTTTATTTCTGACCTCTGTCCTGTCCCGTTAATCTATATCTACCCTTATTACAGATACAATATTCCCTTGATTACTGCAACTTGTTACATAGGTTTTGAAATAGGGTAAGTTCTCTAACTTTATTCTTTTTGAAAACAATTTTGACTGTTATGGGTGCTTGCATTTGCACATAAATTTTAAAATCAGCTTGCTAATTTCTATCAAAAAAGCCTACTTAGTTTTTGATTGGAATCGTATTCTACCATAGGTCAATTTGAGGGGGATTATAGCTATTTAAGAATTAGCTTTTTGCTTTCACTAATTTTTTATGTCTTTGTTTTTGGCACTTTGTTATTTCCTTCCTTTCACTTGATTTGTGCTTAACATGTGTTTCTCTTTAATAGCTTCTTAAGGTAGATACTTGCAGATCAATGCTTTCAGGCCTTGCTATTTTATTAGAAGCATTTAAAGCTCTGATTATCCTGCCATATTCTGCTACATCTCTCATCTCGCGTTCCATCCTGCATGGTGTATATGTTTCAATTTTCATTTGATTTGAAAATTTTTCAAGTTTATCTTGTGATTTCTACTTTGCCCTTTGATTATTTGGAAATGGAGCAATATTTTTCTAAATATTTGAGGAATTAGTTTTATTCCTTGAGTTAGACGGCTAATTCCAGCTGGGTTTTGCTGTCATTGTTTGTTTTGGTGATGTTTTGTTTTGCTTTGAGACAAGGACTCACAATTGTAGTTCATACTGCTCCTGAACTCACTATGTAGCCCAGGATGGTCTGGGACTCCCGGTGATCCTCCTGCCTTAGCCTGTCAAGTACTAGGATTACAGATTGTGCCACCATCTCCAACTACAGCTGGCTTTCTGTCATATAGTGTGATTTTTCTCTGAAAAATTTTTTTTTTTTTGGCACTGGGAATCAAACTCAGGACCTTGCGCCCGCCAAGCAGGCACTTGTGTCACGGAGGTATATCCCCAGCCCATTGTTTGAAATTTGTGACTTGTTTTGTGGTCCAGCATATGGTCTCTCTTGATGAATTTCATGTGCACTTGCAAAGAACGTATATTGTATTCTTTTGTTGGATAAAATGTTCCCTAAATACCAAAGAGATCTGTTTGTTGATGGTTTTGGTCTAACCTTCATGGTTTTGTGCCTGGACTGGTGTTTACAGAGAGAAGACTTGAAATCTCCAAATAATTATAGGTTTATCTAATTCTCTTTCATTTTTCTGCTTCTCTTTTCTGTTTTATCTCTTCAATTGCTTGATGAGATTTATCTCTTTTTTTCTAGGAGGGTCACTTTAGAATTTAATGTTACTTACTTTTCTATCATACCATTTTGTGTGCATTAGAAAAAATTTCAACAGTATATATAGTACTTTCATATTCTCTTTGTACCATTTATGGCAAAATGTCTACATTTTTTTTAAGCCCCCAAATGTAGTAATTTTTGCGTAAGTCAGTTTTTTTCATTAATAAATTTTAAAGCAAGGAGTACGAAGTTACTTTGCATTTCCCCGTGTGTTTATCGTTCCTGGCAACCCTCATCTCTGTTGCAGGGTTCAAGCCTGGAGCTCTTCTCTGTTTTAGTTTTTCTTATGGTATTGATGTGATGTCATCACATTGCCTTCACTCTTCTGTTTTTGACAATGTGTTTTACCTACAGTTTGAAGGATATTTTTGGTGAATATAGAATTATACATTGAGGTTTTTTTTCCTGTAATTTGAAATATCACTCTTTTACTTTCTGGCTTGTCTTTTTCTGATGATCACTCTGCTGTGATTCTTTATTACTCATTCTGAGAAATATATCTTTCTCTGCTGTTAAAGTATCATTGTTTTCAACCATTTGATGTTGTGTTTAAATACTTGCACTTTATTGAGTTTATATTTGTGGATTTATAATTTTTATCAAATTTGAAAAAGAGTTGGTCTTTATTTCTTCACCCAACTTTTAAAATAATTGATATAAACCATATTTGATACAAACTTTTCTTGTTCAAGTGAAACGGTAATTTAATTTTATTGATAAGTACAGAGTTGTGGCAGTTAAGAGAGTTTTTGTTTGTTTAGAAGACACAGATTGAAAATCTGGAGTTAAGAGTGACCTTAGCCTATCAAAGAAGCTCTTTGTTGTTCAGTAGATGGATGGGAAGGGACATTAAAATTTGTTTCATCTAATTGTTGTCTTAGATGCTACTGAGGAAAGTCACCTAGCATGAAGATTTGGCCCCATCTTTTTTATCTTGTATTCTGTGAACAGTAATTTTGACCCTAAACTATAGAAAAAGTTACTCGTAATAATGACTTAGAGGTACTTACAGAAATATTCTACAATTGCCATTGAAGTCTTTGTGTGCTGTTTCTCCTGTATAATTTATGTAAGCAGTTAAAGGAAACCTGTGTTGTCTGATAATTGTCTCATTAATCAAAGAATTCTAAAATTAGGATTTTTGTTTTGTGTTAAGGAAGAGTGGGAGGAACTAAAAAGACACCACCTGGGAAATAACTTAAACTAGAAGCTAAAACCAGGGAAGATTTTTGTTTTTGAGAAGTTCTTTAGGTTTAAAAGTTAACAGAGAATGTGGGTGGGTTGAAAAAGTTGAAATCTGTTGAAAAAGCAAACAATAAATCATAAGTAGTATGATATTTAAAATTTAGTGTTTGAATGTTTAAACTGTGGAAAATTGAGTTCTGTAGTTCATTATGAAAGAAAAAGTTCAGGCTCCAGAAATGTGGATTTGAATCCCAGTTGCAGCACTTAATTGTCTTTTGGCCTTGCACAAGTTCCTTAAAATCGCTGATCTTTATTTATGAAATTAGAAAAATTTCAGATTACTATGAACAGTAAGCTGAATGGTTTATGCGTTTTGCCCGTCATTTAGTGGGCCCTCAGGAATTAGTTGTCTCTACTTAAACAAGTCCCTATGGCCTTTCAGAAGACTATCTGCTCTCCTTTGTCGAATATTTCCTATGTTGGTACATATTTATCCCATCTCATCTTGTAAAAGCTGTTAGGTATTCCATCTTAAAAACACTTTGACCTTCATATTTTTCTCCAGCTACTGCCTTTCTTTCCTAAAACAAAATTGTCTAAACTCGGTTTTAGTTTCAGTTCTTTCATTGTTTTTCCAAGTGAATCTATAAGTTTATATACCCCAATTCTCCACCAAAATTACTATTTTTTTTTTTTTTTTGGCAGTGCTGGGAATTGAACCTAGGGCCTGGTGCGCCACCACTAAGCTGCTCAGCTATCCCAAATTGTTCTTAACAAGATCCTCAGTGATTTCACGTTACTAAATCCAATGGACAGCTGAGAGACCTCAGTTTACTTTCTGCATCAGCAGGATGTATTGATTCTGCACCTCTTATTGAAACTGTTTGCCTATTTGGCTTCCGGGAGACCATGTTCAACAAGTTCTGTCTCTGGCCATTGGTTCTCGGTGTGTGTACGGTTCCCTTTTCAGTCTAGCCTCTAAGTATGGGTGGTCCTCAGATTTTTGGACTTCTGTACTCACACATTCCTTTGGCCAAGTCATCTTGGGCTTTAAATTATATGTATATGCTAGTGACTCCCAAGTGAGTATCTGTACTCCCAGTCTTTCCTCCAAACCCCAGACTCTTTTTGAGAAAGGGTCTTACACTGTATTACAGACTGGTCTCAGACTCCCGGGCTCAAGTGAGTCTACTACCTCAACCTCTTAGGCAAACACACTCTAACAAATTGCCCTTAAAGCTACTTATTTCTGTTGCATTCCTCGTGTTCATAAATGGCACTTTCTCCATTTCAGTTTCTTAGACTGAAAACCACAAAATCATTTTATTTTGTTTTGCCTTTGCCCTTATCATTCATTCTGCTGACAAATGTTATTAGTCTAATCACATCTTACCATCTCCATGGCTGCCTCTTGGTAAGCCAGTCAATGCAGCCTGGTGGGACCTGTTAAAATTTAAGTTGGATCATGTCCTTCTTCAAAATTAAAGATTTTGCTCAGAAGTCACCCACCTTCACACTAGCTCTAGGTGATACTGACCTTCATAGTCTAATTCTTAGAAATGTCTGTGCCCTCAACTGGGATAGCTGGAATAGCTGGGAAAACTGTATCTCTCTTAAGTAGTCATCCTCAGTTTTATGATGTGGTGATGGTGTTATAAAAGGGCAAGCCTACGGCACAGGTGCTGCTTACCAAGTCTCAGTGTTGTGTGTGCTGAAGTCCAGTTAGCTTGAAGTAAGTCACATGGCCAAGCCCAACACCAGTGTGTGAAGGGAGTTCTTGAGAGTACAGACAGCTGCCAGGAAGGGAGTGATTCACTGGAGGTTACTAATAAAATCATCAATCATAGGCTTATGATCTGTATCAGATATATTTGTTAAATTGTTTCTAATAGGTCTTTATTATAATATAGCATCCATCTCTTTCATTGGATAGGAAAATAATCAAGAAAAAGAAACTGTTTAGATAAAACTTGTTTGAAAGTATGGGCTAAATAATGGTTCTTTGTTTTAAAAAAAAATAAATTTGACTTTTGTAGACCTCCCCAACCCCTATACTGGGGTTTGAACCCAGGGCCTTTGCACTGAGCTACATCCCTAGCCTTTTTTTAAAACATTTAAATTTGTTTGTGCAGTGCTGAGGGGTTGAACCCAGGGCCTTAACACCAAGCTACATTCCCAGTTGTTGGTTTATTTGGAGACAAGATCTCATAAATTGCCCAGGCTAGGCTGGAATTTGCAGTCCTTTTGCCTCCAGCTCTTAGAGTACTGGGATTATAGATATGTGCCACCACACCAGACAATGCCTGCATTTCCCTGATGATCTTTGATGTGGAACACCTTTTTACATATTTATGTGCTCTCTGTATCTTCTTTGGTAAGGTGTTTGGTGCTTTGGCTCATTTTTATATCAGATTGTTTTCATACTATTGAGTTTAAAGAGTTTTTTGAGCATTTTTGATAATAGTCCTTTATCAAATGTGTCTTTTAAAACTACTTTTTCCTAGTCTTCACACTCTTTCAACGTCCTTTTACTTTACCCTATCATGTTGTCGTAGGACAGTGGTGGCAACCCTCTGGCACATGTGTTATTGTATTTTTCCTTTAAGACAAAAGATGTTAATGTAAAGTTGTTTTTTCTAAACTAAAACCTCTACATTCAGGTTTCATGGCAGTGTTGGCACTTTGCAATAAATAAGCGCATTTTGGGTAGTGTGGCACTCAGTCGGTAAAAGATTTGCTATCACTGTCCTATGGCAGAGTCACTTTTCATTTATTCTTAGCCTTTTCTGATAAGTCTAGTCTTTTATTACTTACATGAGCCATGCTTTTCAACAAATGTCTACTGATGCTTGGTTTCATTTTTTTGTCCTTGTTTGAAATTCTCTTAACCTTTTATTATCCATTATGTGCAAGCCTCTGATTTCATTATTGTCTTTCTTATCTGTTACCTTATCTTTTTTTCTTTTCTCCCTCCCGTCCCTGCTCCCTCCCTTTCTTTCCTGGGAATTGAACCCAGGGTGTTTGCACTGACATACCTCCTGTAATGTAAAAATTGAACTAAAAGTAGCTTTTCAGTTGTTGATGACTTGACTTCAATTTCTTGTTTAATATATTTGGGCTGTTCAACTTACTCATGTTCTGTGTATATTCTATATAGATCCCACTACCATGAAAACCAAATCTGAATTTGAGAGAGACAAATCTAAATGACTATATAAACTGGTAGATTTTTCTGAACATAAAAGGAAGTTGTTATTTCTTGTTCAGGTGGAAAAGTTTTTGAGCTTCTTTTCCTACAAGACTTGAAATTATTGTCCAGATTTGAAAAACTTTGAACTGTTAGGAGCTTGATCATTTAGAGACAGGTGTTGGTACAAATTAATGTAGGTCTATTTGAGCAAATGGCAGTAAGGCAGGCAGTGTGTTAAGCACTGGATGTACAAAGTTGACTGTTTATTGGAGAAAAATGTGTAAATGCTTCTTGGAGTGCTCTGAGTGCTATTGCAGAGATAGGCGTTAAGATGCATTAGCAGTCCTTGGCAAATTGAAGGCTCTTTTATAGAAGTTGATGAGTTTTAAAATACTAGAAAGGATTAACCAAACAAGAAAGGAGATGAGAGGGCATGTGAGGCTGAGTCAGAGAGCATGAATAACTAGCCTAACCATGTAAATACCAGTACTCTGGGAAGCTGAGGTAGGAGGATTGCAAGTTCAGCTTGACCTGGGCAAAATAGCAACATAGCAAGATCTTGTCTCAAGCTAATGAAGGGCTGAGGGGGCAGTTCAGTGTAAAGTCCCTGGGTTAAGTTCCCAGTATGGCCAAAAAAGTGAGGAAGGAAGCCTATGAACAAAGATGCTGAGGGAAAAAATAGCAAGAAGCTAAGATAATACATGATATGATTGAAATACACAGTGGATATTTAATTTTTAAAAATTTATTATGGTAAAAGATGCATTGCCATTAATCTCCCCCAGAATACTCCCCTTGCTTCAAATGTGCTTCTCCTGACCTTGCCGCTTCCGAAGCAGTTCTGGAAGTCCTCTTTCATGAGGGTCTTTATGAGGTATAATCAAAGATGCGGTGAATGCTGCTGTCAGACGTCCATCAGTGGAAAGGCAGGCTTGTAAAAACATGAAGTCTGTGCTCATCCACGTATATGCTCGGTCTGGCGGCATGGGACTTCTGGCTGTTTCTCAAGGTTTAAGTGACCATCAAAGGTAAATGTTTTTAATTGCTTCGGGACATTGAGGTAGCCATGGAAGCATAACTGAAAACACTCATGAAAGAGGATTGCTAGAACTACTGCAGAAAGTAGCAAGAAACTAGGAAAAGTGTCAAAATGAGGGAAAGTATTTTGAGGGAGATTAATGACAATGTGTCTGTTATTGTAATAAAGTAAAATTAAGCATCCACATGTAGGTTCATTGACTCATAAAAATGGAAAGCCTAAGATTTTATATGCTAGGCTAATAGAGAACTTGGTTTTTTATCTTATTCATTTCCACTGAATTGTCACTAAAATCACAAGAGCTGGAAAATATGCTTTGAAATATGGCCAGAGCCCACTGCTGTACGTTTGAGGTTTTCCTTACAATTCTTCTTTATTTTTTCTGTTGTTAAAAATTGTTAAAAAGTTTGTGTTTTAATCAGTTTGTAGCTTCAGTGTTATAATTTACAGACTAAAGAAAGTAGTGTTTATGTTTTGGATTGTTAGGACGATGAATAATAACTGCAAATGGTGATGATAATGGCCAGCGTTTCTGAGGCCTCTTTACCATCCTTAATCCCTTTGTTACTTTCTTTCATCCTGAAAATACCTCCATGAAGTAGATTATTTTACCTTCATCTTTTAATAAAACTGGCACATAAAGAAGTCATGCACCTTAGGCTACATACCCTGCAAGTGGCAGAGCTTGGTTTGGGCCTTAGAGCCTGAGCACAAGGCTCTTAACAGTCTGTCGCGGTATGCTGTGGTGTTAGAAATCACACGTATAGTATGTGTAGCCTAGGTTTTGACACTTCATAATTGTAAATGTAACCAATGGTCAGTGGCCATAATTGCTCACTTTGCGCAAGTCTTTGAGTTAATTTGATGTCCCTGGGAAATTGTGCCGTTTCTCTTGTTCTGATTTTGCTCTCCGGTTGACCCTTGATGACCGACCCAGAGACTCCTGGCCTCTGCTTTTAACTTTTGTTGCCTCTTCCTTCCTTGTCGTCTGTTTGTACGTTAAATGTTTAAATCCATGGCACCATGAGAGCTGTGTTATCACTGTATACTCAATCCTTAACACAGTGTCTAGGACATGAAAGTGACCAGTGTTGTTCAATGAATGAAGGTTTAAAACCTGACATTTTCAACTGATCTTCAAATTTAAGCGTTATTCACACCCCCTTCCAGTTGTGGTTTAATTGTTTTTTTATGCTCTTCCTTTGGTAAGGAGTCCGTCTGCTCCTGTGTTCTATAGGTCGTTCTCATCCTAGTCCTGCAAGAACCCTGCTGGGTAACCTGTGTTTGTCCTGTAGAGATCTCTCAGCTTTCAGACAGTGAGACAAACTGACAATTTGATCTAAAACAAGATTCTGTTAGATACATATGAAACAATTTTAAAAGGTATGTTCTAAGAAATTACATATAAAAAGAAAAAGTGATATTTTTTCTTTGCCTTTCACATTAAATCATTTCAAATGAAAAAATAATTGTTCTAGGGAATTCTCTGCTTTTGTGAGTTAACTTATATTTTCCTCCTCTCCTCTATCTAGAATGTCTTAAACCATTCTACCTTATGAGAAATTGGATGTTCTTGCAGATAGTCATTGTGGGAGAAAACGTTTCATTTAAGTCCCAGATGAGGACCGAAAACTTGAAATCAGAAGAGCATCTGAAATCAAGTAATATTAGGTAGGATTAAAAATTACAAGGGATTTCTACATGTTTTTATTAATGTTACAGATGTATGTATTCCTATTCTGTGGATCCTAATAGAAGAATTAGACACTTTCTGGAAGATTTGATTTTGGCCAAGATGGGGGGACATGCTAAAAACCATTTTGCTTATGTGGCTTTGAAAACTTCACCATATATTTACTTTTATTGGTACATTTCTATCTTGTAGTCCAAGAAAAATTTTAAAGGGTTACTGAAGTAAGTTTTTAAAAATTTTAAGTTTATGCATGAGGACAGTGAATATTTATAAGCGTAAAGCATACCCATTTTGACATTATCTTCTAGAATGAAAGTTGCTATTTTTGTTTACATATGTAATAATTTCCTTGAGTGCAGAAACCATCCACTGTGGGTTTTGTATATTAACATGGATGCAGTTCAGTCTCTCAACTAACTGCCTATAGAAATGAGCCTGTGATAAAGTGCTAGAGAAGCCCTGTTCTATATGGTGAGTTAGTTACTATTGCTATTGTATCTTACAATGACAGAGTGTGTCCTAAATCTCAAGTGATGTGGCTTTTAACTGAGAGGTGATGTTTGCCCCTACAGTTGAAACCCATAGCTGGTTATTTCAGAAGACCTGCTATATTGTATAATGCTTATGAGCTCTGGTTCTTGAATTAGGTTGCAGGGTGGAACCCAGGCTCTGCTGCTTTCTAGTTATGTGACCTGGGCCAAGTTACTTAATTATTCCGTGCCTTTGTTTCATCAGCAAAACAGGGATCTTTTTACCTGATAGAATTGCCATGAGATTTAAAGGTTTTATAATACATGGAAGCATGAGAAAAGAAGACCTGGCAACTAATAAGTGATCAGAACATATTATTAGACTATTCATTAAATTTTAGCAGATGTTAAAATCTGTTATCAATTAGTATGGCATTTCTATCATTTATAGTTTGCTTGATGTGTTGTCAGGTGCAATTTTTAAAGTATACTTGTTAAATAATAATGTAATCAATTCTAATGTTTAGAAAGAATCAAAAAAGAAAAAAGTAAAATCCTGACCAATTCTTTTGTAATTTACATATCTACCTTTGATTTTATTTTCTTTTGATACTAAGAATATGGCCTTCATAACATCAAAACAGCTGATCTTTTCCTTGTTGCTTACAATATTATGTGGTGGTGGAGGACATAGGATTTTTTAAACTCCAATTTGAGGCTTTTTCAAATTCCAAAACTCAAAATTTTGTCATCTTAAACCCAGTGGGGCCCTTCAGTTGAGGTCCTGTGTGGCAGCGCTGTGGAAGGAACACCTGGCTAGCCCTTCATTAACTAACTGAGCAGAAGTAATTTGGAGGTCACAGTTGGATTACCTTCCTTCTTTGGGGGGGGGGTCACTTGCTTTCTATTATGTAATGTGTCTCACTTACTTTTCAGGGCAACTCTCATTTCTGAGTGCCTGCTTATACACCTCCCTCCACCTCCTCAAATACCCAGCTCTTTTAGCTGACCGCCTGGGGCTGATTTTAGACTTCTTTATCTCTTCAGCTAGTCTGCTAGTTACAACTTGCAGGTATTTTTAATCTTAGTTTTTCAACTCATCTGTATTATCACCTCCTCTCTACTCTTGAGGTTTTAAAATTTATATTTTAGCTATCTTATAGTAATTTTTTTAAAAATGCAAATACAGCAGTACTGTGCCCTTACTTAAAATTCAGCCCTGGTTTGCATTGCTTAAAGGTCAAAATTGGAACTAATTGGTGTGCCATGCGAAGTCACTCATAATCTCTTCTCTTCCTTGGTCCTTTAGCTACAGCATCTGTGCTCTAGTCTGCCTCTCTTGCTGGCCTGGTGCTTTTGTTGTTGTATTATTTCTTTGGCCTTTTCATCCTTGAATTCTTAGAGAAGCCTGGGCCCTGAATGCTGTGGAACTAGGCACACATTTTCAAAGAAAATAGATAGTGAATGTTACAGTATAGAACATTGAAATGTCAGATTGGAAAATACAAGATAAAGTGCCATGCACAGAAAGAAACGTAATGTTTTATTAACCTGAACTGAAAAAAGCTCCATTAGGAGCAGCATTTCTCCTAGATTCTCTTCTGAATGAGATCCCAACAGTACAGCAGTAATTTTTTTTTTCTCTGATTAAGACCATGAGAATTGGTGATGTTTTAGACAGCTATGTGTGAGTATATTTATAAGTGTGAACTACTATTTAGCATGTGCAATTTATGATTAGGTTCTTAAGTTTATGATTATAATTGATAAATATTGTTGTCATCCAAAATTGTTCCTAACTCTATGGGAAAATAATGAGCAAAGCGATAAATCCTACCTTGGACTTTGCTTATATTTTCAAAAAGGAGTTCTCTAGATGATTCTTCCAAAACAAAGAGACTGATTTGCCTTGTATGCGTAGCTCTGAGTTCAGAACATGTTGGTTTGTATTTCTGAATTCTCCTTACAGAGAAAGGCGTCTGGTGTTCATGTGGAAGGAATCTCCTATGTTATGTGCCTATGATTTAGAAATATTTTAGATTTTTAGACCAAAGTTGAGTACGTATTCTTAAGAGATTATCCTTTACTACTGTGCATTGTTGTAATAATGCTAAGTATGATTAAGATATTTATTAAAGAAGATAGTGCAGATTTTAGGTTTTTTTCCCTCTAGTGACATGATAAAAAACGATCACAAAATGGTTAAGTACAGAATGCCCCAATGCTGCGAAATATGATTATCATGTATTCTTGTACAAGGGAGAAATTCTAATATAACGGCAAGGAGCTAAGACTCTGGAGACAAATACTGCTTATGCTACTGAACTCTGTGGCCTTAGCCATGTTATTTAGCCTCTGTCTCCTTGTATTTTCTTCAAGTGCAAAGTGGAAAAGTTATGGTACTTAGTGTGAATTAAATGATTGTTTTATGTAGAACCCTTAGAATAGTGTAAGTGTAATACACAGTGTTATTATGGTGCCAGTGCTTAGAGGGCATTGAATGTGCTTGTAGATCTTGGCGATTGTGTTATCACTATCAGTATTGTTTCAGACTTAGCTTTCAACACACATGTCACTAAAAGTTCCAGATTTTATTCAGCCTTTTAGTCATTTTTGTTGCTTGATAGAAGTATTTAATTTCTGTAATCACTTCATAACTGAAATTATATTTAATATTACTGGAAAGCTCCATATTTAGTAACTGTTAGATCTTTTTAATTTAATTAAAGGCATGATGATTTAATTTTTGGATTCTTAGTTCATTCGTTGTTTTAATTATTTCTTCAGTTTAAAGTAAGAATGAGTTCATGTTGCCATACCTTCTGGCAAGAAAAACACTAAAACTTTTTATATAAGCATTGGCTAGAAAATATAATGTTAATCTCTATTGAAGGTCTTCAATGACATGAGCAAAGTTGAGGTTTTTAAAATAAAATAATAACCAATTTGTGCTAATCTTTATTAAGGCATTTATATGAAATCAACTATTCATTGGTTTGATTTCTTATATACTACAGAAAAGGAAAGCTAATACTTTATAAAGAGTAGTATTCTATGAAGGGGAAAAAGAGTTCTGACTTTGGTGGAAAAGGGTATATTGTATGTTTTATCAAGTTGTATTACCTTAGTTTTTAAAACACATAAGCCAATAGTGAAGATAGGACTATATCGTTAATGGATTTTGAGGTGCTGTTATATTTTAGGACTAAACATAACTATTGATTTGTATTATTCACTTGTATTGATAGTTCTCCTGTGGTTTGTGCTTACCTCCACAGGACCCTGTTGTGATTCTGTTTGAAAGCTTAATAAAAAAAAAAATTGTAAAGGCTAAGAGAATAAGGACTCACTTTTTTGTTTGTGTTGATACAGAGTCTGTGTAGTTTGGGCTGGTCTTGAACCCAGTACGGAGCCCAGGCTGGCCTTGAACTCAGTGATTCTTTCCTGAGCCTACTGAGTGCTAGGATTACAGGCAAGCCACCACATTTTAAAATGAACAGTTGCTGTTAAATACCTAGTTATGTAAAAACATAGTAAAAATTTTAGAGTCATACTATTCTCTAACTTTCCTGCCAGAAACATTATTTTTTAAGACAGAAATCTCATTCATATAGTAACTTTTTAAGTTAATGTTTTTAATTGCTCCCTAATAATTCTACTTGTTTATGGTTTACAGTGTGGTGGTTCAGTGCATATATTCATTGTATAATAATCAGATCTCAGTATTTAGCATGTTCATTATCTCATACAGTTGTTTCTTTGTGGTGAGTACATTCAGAATCTATTCTAGCTGTTTTGAGAGATTTCTTACAATATTGCCACCACAATCACCTACTGTGCCTGTAGAACACCAGCATTTATTCTAACTGTAACTTTGTACCCACTGACTAGTCTCCTCCAGCCTTCCCTTGCCCCTTACCCTCCAGCCTCTGATAATGACTTTTATACTTTCTAGTTCCAGATCAACTTCTTTAGATTCTATATATGAATGAGATAATTAAATCCAGTATATGAACATGATTTACCCTCCTCATTAGAATGTTTATTGAATGCATACTGTATGCTAGTAGACAAGGGGTTGTTGTGGGGAGTGTATTAATCAGCTCTTTTATTACTGAGACACCATGTCCAGTACCCACAATTTAAAGGAGCAAAAGATCAATTCTGCTGCCAGTTTCTGGGGATTCAGTCCATGGTCAGCAGGCTCCAAGGCAGAATATCGGGGCAGATGGGCATGGCAGAGCAAAGCTGTTTAGGTCGTAGCCTCCGGGAAGCAGAGCAGAACACTGCCAGAGACAAAGGTGCAAGGGTTTGGATACAGACCCCAAGGCCAAGCCTCCGCGAGCTACCCAGACAAACCTGCTAGTATACTCCACCAATTTCGCAAATCAAAGTAAATTGGTTTGACTGTCAAACAGTGAGCAATCTTAAAAGGTGTGATACATACTAAGAAGAAGAAAACAAAAAACTACTTTGATAATATAAATAGGAATGCTTTTAATGTAGTGTTCTGATTCAAAGAATGAATTATAATTAACCAGACAAAAGGGAGGAGAGGTGTTCCTTGCAAAGGAACTGCCCTCTTTTATAGAGGCCCAGAGCACAAAGGAAGCATCACACCACAACTCAGTGATAAAACACAGAGATCGAGGAGAGTGGGGAGTGGAAAGGGGCACAGAGGAGAGTTTAGAGACTACAACTTTGTAGGAAACTTTAGTAATGATTTTGTTCTGTAGTCTAAAAGCCGTGGGAAGTCGAAGTACGTGTACTAAATGAATCATTGATAGATAAGATGTGCATTTTAAGATTCTTAGGGCAATGGGAGAACACCATTGTCTTGGTTACTTTTTTTTCGTTGCTGAGACAAAATACCCAACGCCCAAAATGAAGGAAGGAAAGGTTTATTAAGCTTACAGTTGTGGAGGTTTTAGTCCATACTTGGCTGCTTCAGAGGCAGAGTGGCACATGGCAGAGGGCGAACTGTTCAGGGCAGCAGAGCACAGCGAAAACAACCAGAGCAAAAGGGAAGAATGGCTGTAAGCAGCCTCCTTTTCTGCCCTGCATTGTAAACAACCTATTTCCACCCAGGGGTCGTGAACCTCTCACACAGTCTCCATGCCCTCCTCTTCCACAGACTCAGGATGTTTACAAAGGAAGCACCCAGCTTCCTCCTGAGTCACTTAGTTAAACCTCTAGATTCCCCAAGTTGACACAATGTATCAACCATAACAACCATGAAATAGGGAAAGGGTGAAGTGGAGAAAGCAGCTTTAGGATTTGTTCAAGCAGGGGATGTTCATAAGCTGAACGAGTGCGGCCAAGAGGATATACAAGACCACTTAGTTGGTCACACTGGGAAGTTGGGTTGAGAGAAAGTTGTCACAGATGGCTTCTAGGCTTCTGCTGTCCACAGCTAGAACACGTGCTACATTTGCTAAAGTGGAACAAACAAAAATCTAGAAGTGGAGGGTGAAGAATGCAGGTGGCCATTAGTTCCATTTGGGAACTCTTAAACGCAAGCATCTTTGAAGAATGTGAGAGGAAAAAAAGAGGCACAGCTAGAGGGGAGTGTGGGGCAGAAGGGCAGAGAGTGTGAGAGATCCCCGTACTCAGTGACGCTCCAGAGCAGCAAGGGCCTGGGGGAGAGGGAAGTTCCAAAGCTGTCAGAAAGGAGAGGGATCTGGCAAAGGAACAGGTCATTAAGAAAAGCTATAAAGAACATACCGAAGTGAAATTTCAGTCTTCAATAAGAGATACAGCATCTCTAGGATTTTAACAGTAGAAGGTAAGGAGAAGAGTGTGTATATGTAGTTAAGTGCTTAGTAAGTAGGCATTGTTTTTCTTGACATATGTGGCCTGTCATTTGCAGTGAGGAAGAGGAACAGGGATCAGCAGCTTGAGAGAGGAAGTCAGATTTGGCGGGAAACAGCAAGGAAGTAAACTTGGTCACTGATGCTCATATAAACTTACATAGCGGCATCATTGTTCTAAGATCTACTGCCATCCTGAATGTTAAAGGGGGAGAGGGACACAGTTTGCAGTGCCACAGGTTTAGCTACTGTGTAATCTTATTGTCACTACATGATTTCTGAGATCGCGTACTAAATAGGTTAGTTGCTAACCGATTTTTTTCCCTCTTATTTAGGCAGGCAGAAGTCCTGAAGGCTGACATGACAGGTATTGGCTGGCTTATTTCTTTTTCACAACTTATTTTATACCATTAAAGCAGATCTACAAATCTATTACTGAGAAAATAGATTGAGCAAATCTACAAATCTATTATTGATTAAAAACTTTAATAGACTAAGAAACTGGTAATAGACTTGTTCTTACTAACCAGCAAACTCTTGTGAACATTACCTCAAATCCTGAATCTAGGAAATTCTGTTTGCAGAGTAGAATTGTGGAGGTAATAGATACTGTTGCCAAACTTAAAGAGGAGCAGAATTATGTGATTATTCAGGAACAGATTTCTTAAGTGAATTTGATTCGTTCAACTGTTATTGGAAATACATACTGTAATTGAAAAGTCCATTACTAAGTTCTTCTACAGAGACTGTCAGTTACTGAACCACTCAAGAAGCCAGTCAGTATTCATCAAGGTTAATGTGCCTTGGAGGACTCAGGCAGAATGACCCCATTTCTATAATGTATATAGTAAGAACCTAACTTAATGACTTCATCCTGCACATAGTCTCTTGTCTGGCTTCATAAGCAATTTAATCCCAGTCTTCTCCCAACCCTCTTTTACGTGAAATTCCAGGTGTGGATTGCTCACAAAATATCTTGGCACAGTGCCTGCCTGGCAAGTGCAAGGTCCTAAGTTCAATTCCCAGTACCAAAAAAAAAAAACAAAAAAAAAATTGGAAAGCGGTATATCATCATTAAAGTAATTCTCATTGTCGTGGCTTTATTGGGTTGATATATATAGAATAGGGCAATTCCCAAGCAGCTGCTAGACAGCAAATTGACATGAACATTCTGTGCGGACATTTGTGGGAAATAAAATAAATTTTTATTTGAATAAAAAGGGAAAAACTATTTTGGACAAAGGAATATAGTTATGGGGTCAAAAAAACCCCACCCATCTTTTTTTTTTTTTTTGCAGTACTGGGGATCGAACTCAGGACCCTGCGCTTGCTAGGCAAGCGCTTATTCCACTGAGCTATATCCCCAGCCCCTATCTTGATAGTCCATTATTTCACTGAAGTGATTACTGTGAGGCATATGGCTACCTATAATAGAAAGAGACAGAAATCTAAATCAACGTAAATTTTTTTTAAAGCCATTTTCATTTTATGGTGCTACTTAAAGCTAACAGACTAAGAAATACAAAAGCATTTTAACCCAGATGTAGTCATTAGCCAAAAAAGTCATTTAACATAAAACTTCTGCAGCAGTCTACAGAATATACTTAAGGTCAGATTTACTTTGGGGAGTGGAGAGGGAGGGAATTGTTGGCGTGCTGTATGTATTAAGCTGTTTATCTATGTGTTTTTTTTTGTTCTGCTACTCAGATTCTAAGCTGGGTCCAGCTGAGGTCTGGACATCCAGGCAAGCTCTGCAGGACCTGTATCAGAAAATGCTAGTTACTGATTTGGAATATGCTTTAGACAAGAAAGTGGAACAAGATCTGTAAGTATTACCATTTGGGATGTTCCTATAAGATCAAGCATCTCACCACAACTTAAAATTGGTTGCTTGCTTGGTTGTTCCTTAGCCTACTCCAGAGTAAGCTTTTTCAATAGAGAAAGATGCTAATGTTTGTGATTTTTTTCTTTTTTAACAAAGTATTTGGTGAGTGATATTTCAGATACAATCTTTGAAGGTAAGAGCAGAATTGTTATTAAGGGCATCTCTTGTAATACACATCAGAAAAGCACATATCTCAAGTACTAAGAATATTTGGTTCTCTATATGAGCCTGATATTTTAAAAAATTTTTAGAAAAATCTTTCTTTGGTAAATGTGATTCTATAAATTTCTCCAACAGAAAAAAATGTATTTGCATTGTAAGGAAGTTCTTTTTTAATCAAGTAAATTCATATTTTCTTTACCTCTCAATAAAACTAAAGAAAGATTTTGTGTATTTAGGTTATTCCATTCTTTCTAGGAAGGGTGAAAACAGCAGATAACCAGATTCTCAAGTGAGTAAATAAATGCCTTTAATGAAAAGTCTTGGCTTTTATATTAGAATAGGGACATTAGCTTGATGAAAATCAATGAAGTATATTCTGTGTCCTATTGCCCATTACCCTACGTTCTAGTGAAAATTATTTTGTCCTTCTTCCACACCTTTATATGTTTTATATTTTTAGGAAATCTAGTTAAAGTGAGGCCTCGACTTAGAATATTTGAGTTGCGAACTTTCACGGGTGTACTGTGTAAGACTCACTTTGTCAGACTACAAACTAATCAGACTTAGGAACATTGTCCCACAAGGGAACTCTTTTGTGAGTCAGGGACTTAACCATTTAGAGTTAAGTAACAATCCGTCAGTACCCATATTTCAGATATTAGAATCAAGGGTAGGATGTCATCACCAATATTAGAGAGTGATTGAACCTCTAAATCATTAGAAACCTGGTGCTGTAGAGCTTCACAAGCTGATGTTAATAATTAGAAACATACCAGGTAGACTGGAAAACTATCTGTGTTTTCTTTCTCTTCTCTCCTGATTTTTGAGTTAGAGAATGACTGTTTTCCATGAAAACTGAATTTAAAGAGATTCTATACATAATCTTATTAATGAAGGGCATTTTATAACAGGATTTTGATGCCATATTTCAGCATTATGTTGTTTATCTTAAGTAGCCAAAATTGAAATGTGGCTTATATTTCTTAATGTAAAGGAGACATTAATCCCAAGAGAAATAAAACTATTAGACAGGGATAGAGGCTCATTCTTTGGGAAATAACTTTTGGGATAATAAGAACTATAGGCAGACATGTATAAACCCCTCCCCCATGCATGTCTCTTGATAGAGTACAGTCATTTATTTTTGGTGCAATATATAGAAATTTGTTAATAGCTTATTTTTACTTTGATCTTGCCACTATAGTTCTTTGAACTGGGATTCCTAAATAGATTCTCACTCTAGTAACTCTAAAAGATTAATAGCTGAAGCCAAATCTGATTATTCAAACATTTGGTAAGTGTTTACTAAGGTCTGTTGGATTCAACTGCATGTCTCTAGTTTTATTCAAAGGGGAACATGAAGTCATTCTAAATAAATGAATAACTTTAATGCAGGTTTACTGCCTAGCATGGTATAATTATAACAAACAGTTCTCTCTTGTTCTCAGGGGGACCAGTGTCTGCCCAGTGAGTCACTGCTATACCAAATAGAATTACATTTTGTTTTCAGCTGGAATCATGCCTTTAAGAATCAGATCACAACACTACAAGGTCAAGCAAAGAATCGAGCAAACCCGAATCGAAGTGAAGTCCAGGCAAACCTTTCTCTGTTCCTAGAGGCAGCTAGTGGCTTCTATACTCAGGTTAGTTCTGCATTGTGTAACAAGTTTTCCTGGTATTAGTGGTAAATGTTCTCCTCTTTGTATGCATCTTTATTTCATACGCACTTTGGTATAATCACTACGCTTACCAACCAGGGGTTGATTGTATAATCTCAAGTGAATACAGATGTCCAAAATTATTTCCCATAAGACCTTTAGAAAAAAATACTCTGAGGTTGATGTTTATAGGTTGAAGGTATAACAAAGAACAGTAAAGGGTTAATGACAGCAAAACATTAATGAAACAGCAGAAGTCAGTTACAAATGGCATTAGAGCAAATATGAGTTTATATATATGAGTATAATCATTATGAAAATAACAGCCAGGCATGGTGGTATACTCCCATAATCCCAGTGCTGGGCAGCCGAGGCAGAATCACCTTGAGCTCAAGCCTGGGTACATAGTGAGTTCAAGGCCAGCCTAAACTATATAACAAGATCCTGTCTCAGAAAAAAAAAAAAACAAAGAACAACAAAAAAGTAACAACTGCTTTGCCAGGTAAGAAATAGTCAAAATTTGTAACATCAAGTGAATTTTCTGCGTATTATTTATGTTGTCAAATTTATTGTGACCTTGAAATGTTTTAAACTACGTAAGAAATAGAGTAGCTTTTCCACAGTTTGAATAATAAGCTATTATTCATCATTGTCACAGATTTTCTCTTTTCCTGTTATGTTCTCATATAACTTCTATATCAAGCCTGGTAAAGAAGTGAATAAATCTTACCTCTGCCCATGGAAATTTTCTTTAAGCATAATCTTTTGGAAAATTCCCATTTCATTTATTTGTAATTTAAATATAAATTATATATAAAATTGGCATCTTATAATAAAGTTTTCAGGCTCTTGTACTTGAACTTGGGCCATTTCTTCCTATGTTGGTTCTCACCTACTATATTATGCTTTTATTTTTGTTTTACCATTTCTTTGAATGTAGAAAAGAAAATCTCTATTGGAAGATAGCTGAGATTATTTATACTTTATTTAGACCAGTGAGTGTTTTTCACAGTTCAGGATTAAAAGCAGTCAAGTACAGTTCTTATTCTCAAAATTCATCTTCAAATTTATGCCGCGTGTTAGCAGTATAAGTTGGTGCTTCGGAGAGTGTTTGCTTTCAGAAAGAGGCATTGATGCCAGTAAGTAAGCAGATGTTAAAAACTTACTCTGGTACATGTGTCTGCCAAAAGCCTACTATTGGTAAGGTACAATATTAGGTACTGAGAATACAGAGGGATATGAGACAGAATATTTACCTTCAAAGAAGTAGCTAGTCTACATGAAAAGGTGGATACAGTATAGCTGTCTTTTGTCTCCTGACTATGAAAACAATGCATACTAATTTCAGGTAACTTCAAAATTATACAGAGTCTGAGACTCTTTTCATTAATCCCCATACTCAGGATAAATAACTATTTTTGGCTGTTGCTGTTGTTGTTACCCAGGGCCTCCCACATGCTAGGCAAGTGCTTTATTCCGTGCTCCATTCTTGAGACAAAATCTTCTGAGTTGCCTAAGCTGGACTCAAACTTTAAACTCCTTTGCCTCAGCCTTCCAAGTAGCTAGGATGATAGTACCAGTGCACCAAACTTTTCAGGATAAATTACAACTTTAATATATCCTTCTAGTGTTTTTGTACTTGCTTATGGTTAAGACCACACTTAATGTCTAAGTTAGTAACACAGTATAAGCTTTTGCTTGTTAAACATTTTGATGCACATCTTTGTATATAAAGCATTTCTCTAATACTGAATTATTTCCTGAGGACCAGTTCTTTAAATTGAAATTATTAGATTAGTAAAAGTTTAAATATTGTGGATACATATTATTGTTTTCCCAAAGGTCATTTGTAACATTTTGATTCATTTCTCTTGTTCCTTTACTTTGAGTTTTTGAAGTACAAAAGTTATTACAGGTTTTTTATACTATATATTTTTTCCTTTGTGTATAGCTCAGCAGATATTTTTTAAAAAACCACATCTGAGCCTGGTGTGGTGGCACACACCTGTAATGTCAGCACTCGGGAGGCTGAAGGAGGAGGGTTGCTGTGAGTTCAACGCCAGCCTGGTCTACATAGTGAATGCAAGGCCTGTCTACGTTACATAGCAAGACCCTGTCCCCAAAAAACCAAAAGAATTTTTAAAATAAATGAATGAATAATCACATGTGAAGGAACAAGTAGACATTATAATCAAATCTTACATTTGAAAACAATACTAGTGTCCTACAATAGACTAATGCTTAAATCATAGCATAACTATAAAAGGGAAATTTGAAACTTACAAATCATAAGTTTTTTTTTAAAGATGAGAAAAAATATTTTCTACAATTAAGGGAAAATAACAATATAAAAGTATGTAAATAATTTTGACTATATTAACTTGAGTAGTCTCAGTTCAATGGAATGTTAACACAGTGGTACCTCTGCCCATTCACTGCTTTCATCTGTGTTCTTTTAAATTGCCAGATTCCTATCATTACTTGAGCAGATTATATAACATTGCAGTTGCTTTCAGTTTCTGAAACAGTCATTTTAAAATTCTAAAACTTCAGTCATGTTTCTGATTCAAAAATCTCTTTTCTTTCTCCATAGTAGAAGGTAGAACCAGGCACATAGCTGCGGTCGGAGAAGTGGGAAGTAGTGCAGCTGAAGAGAGCAGCAGTGTTCTGGAGAGAAGGGAAGGGCTTCCGTCTCCGCAGTGCATTTTTATAGTAGCCATTGTAAAGGTTGATTTGTCATCCTGAAAATGATTATTCTTTTCATGTGACATGCA
The DNA here is from genome assembly GCA_004027595.1 of Dinomys branickii. NCBI lineage: Eukaryota > Metazoa > Chordata > Mammalia > Rodentia > Dinomyidae > Dinomys > Dinomys branickii. The sequence continues at coordinate 102,697 of PVLD010000918.1, read as the reverse complement.
TGTGACTAGACATTGGTAAAGCAAAACACATCTGCAGGGAAGGGAAGCAGGAATCATCATCTCTGTTCGGGAGCCATGGCATTTATAAAAACATTTTATAAACAGCTGACTAATAAAATTCAGATTTCTTAAAGATGATTTTGTAAGGAAACTACACGGGAATTTAATTTCAAAGTTAATTTTTTGAGATTTCTTTGATAAGCACTGACGTTTCTTTACTGTACATAAGCATTAATAAACTGCTTTATTCTCGTAATGTGCTAATTTAGTCTTTTCAAATATCAACATTAATGAGATCTTTCCCTTGTATTTTTATGTTGTCATGGTTTTGTCATTGAAAGATAATGGTATATCACTAACAGGAGTGTTCCATCCCTCTTTCTTGGTTACATGTAGTGCAGATTAGGTCCCATACTGGGGAAGTAGACCAATTCCAGATCATTGTATGATGTCATAGGCCAAAATGAGTTTTGAATTTTAATATTTAGTGTAACTTCATACCATTGGCAAGTAAACGTGTTCAGCCTTGCATGTTTACAAGATTACTCAGGATTTTTGTGGTAATGAATGGAAGATAGGGCACTTCTATAGTTGTTGAAAGAAGTGTAGTTTTGAAGTATGACCAAAAGGGCTCCCTAGATTTGTGAAATCAGTAAAAGAAGGTGAATCAAAGCTGGTAATTAGAAAAACTAGATAGGTGTCTCATTTACTACTAAGGGAATCACCAGGGAAAGGAGCTTTATTCATGTTAGAGAAATGCCTCTTTGACATTGAATAAGTATAGTACAAAGACATCTGACTTAACAGATGCAAACAGGCTTGGCACAGCGGAGTCACTATTGAGTAGAAGAACTTCAGGGAGAGGTGCTTTGGATTCGAAGAGCAAAGCATTCTAATGACAAGAAGGAGTGCAATCCTATTGAGTGCTGGTGAGAAGTCAGATAATATTTTTAAAATGACTAATTAGATGTGAAAACTTAGAATTCATTAATAAACTTAATGAGTACCATATTTCTTCATTTCTAATACTTTTTCATATTTAACATCTCTGAAATAGAGATACGTTTGCAACAGACTTTTCAGATACCAACACTAATATGACTAATGGCAACTCTCCATTTAATGGTAATTTTTTCTCTTAGTGTTATATAAAATGATAGTTTATCTTATAACTTGTGGTACCTTGGATTTAATGAAATGTAACTTCAGCAGATTAGTAGGAATGGAAGTCTGACTGGAGTGGATTGAAAAAAGACTAGTATGTAATTATCCACAGTCACATTTTCTGTGAAGATAACTTGACTTCTTAGTTACTATATTGTTAACTAGTTAAAACTTGGTGCATTGTGCAGAACCAGATTCTCACAGATATAACATTCTGTTGAAGGTTTCTTTTGTGTACCAAAGAACAAAATGATAGTCCTTATTTTAAGAAAATGGGAGCAAAGAAGAAAGTATTTCATGAGTTTCTGTATGAGAAGAAATGCCTTCATAGTCTATCCTTCATTTTTAGCATAAAGAGCTGAGAAGAAATGGAATATTGTAAAGACGCCTTACTTAACTGGAACCTTGAAACTATTGTAGTGCTATAGTGCTGACTAATTTGACAGTTTGGGCAAGACGCTGTAAAAAGAGTAGCATGGACAGGCGATCCTCATAGATCCCTTTCCAGTTTTATAATTCTATGACTGGAATTTGAGGAGAGCAAAAGGCATTAATACCCAGTGCTAGTCTTCAGAGCACCTTCTAGTACTACCATATATTGAAAAAACTTACTGTCTCTGCCATCCACCTACATTTAGGAAGCTACTACCAAGTAAATACACATCAGGGTAAACCTGTATAAAGGAAAGGTACAGTTTTAATAGAATACCTGTCAAGCATAGTTTCAGCTTGTGACCTACCTAATCCTCTTCTTGGTTCCACTTTGTTATTCCCTTTAAACAAAGCAGTGCTCCGTTTTCCAGAGAAAAGCTTTTTTCTCTGGTATTTATGCCTACGGCTCCTGGGTCAGGCAGAAATTTTACCTGCCAACGCCAGGAAGTTACACTAAGTATTAAAATTCAAAACTCATTTGAATGAGTTGAATTCATTTGTGTGGTGTTCAGATCATACTTGATTTACTTCTTATGAGCATTCTTCTTTTCTTCTTGCTGTGTAGCCCTACCTAGGTTTCCAGTCTGTTCACTCAGTACCTCCCGAACCCAGTGCTTTATTTTCATGTTTTCTTGTCAGCTTCCACTGGTTTCGTGTTTTGTTATTGTTGTTGTTCTTCTCCTTCTTTCTTTTTTTTTTAACTTTTAGTTTTTTGTTGTTGTTTTGCTGTTCTTTATGCTTTTTCTGTTTTCTGATTAACTTGGGGTTTTAACTTAAGCTAATTTTAGTCAGTAAATTTTTTGCCCTTTATAAAAGTATAAGCAATTACTTATCAAAGTGGTTTTTATATTAGAAAGGTGCAGCCTTTTGGTTTCTTTTGAATTGGATCTTCAGGGTGTTATACAGTATTTTTTATTGTGAATTCTGTACATGTTAGAAAAAATGATAGGGTTTTTAATTCTGTAGCCTTAGTCTAATAACTTGATACTTCATTTAGCTTTTACTTCCTCACCTGAGAAAATGGAATATTATATTTATACGCATGGTGTTGGTACTAGCTTACCGCAAGGACAGAGTTGGGCAAATACATCACATTATCTAGGGAATAAGTTTATTATAAATATAGAATTTTCTGTTGGGTTGTGCTGCGTATTACGCTTTCTCTCCTCCCCTCTTCTTTCTTTCCTCTCTCTGTTCTTTGCCTGTCCCTTTCTGTGCCCTTCTTTCCTTCTGTCTCCTGTGAACACTTCAAGGAGACAGCTTTTCTTACTCATCTTTGTATATCTGTTTCTTATTATGAATCTGATATAATAGAGAGATACTTGAATAAATATAATTTCAAAAAACATTATTTGAGGGGATGTATTTGTAAAGAATTGAGTAAGCAAGACTACAACCTAACGAATTCTGTGGGAACCCAGAATCAAACACTTGGCAAGATGGGCAGAGGAAAGCCTTTGAATGAAGGAGACTGAAAAGATGAGGTTGGAAAAGTGTAAGAACTAGAAAATCTCAGTGATTAGCCCTAAGATCTGATTTTAAAGAAGCAGAGAGGCCCAGCAGCACTGCAGTGTAGTTAGCTGCTAGGTAGTTAATTGTCTGACAGTAGTTTTATTAGAGTTTTGGTGGATGTTGGGGTGTGAGGAGGGGACTTACGTCGCAGCTAGATGGTAATGAATTATGGAGTGGATAGGAATTGAGAAGCAGATGTGGATAATGTGCATTCCTCTGAAGGAATTCGGTTAAGAAGGGGAAGAAAGGGGCCGGGGATATAGCTCAGTGGCATAAGTGCCTGTCTGGCAAGCACAAGGTCCTGAGCTCGATTCTTCGTACCAAAGAAGAGAGGAAGGGACATTAGAAGTTTGGTGGGAAGGAATTAAGAATCAAGGGAAAGTGTTTTCGTTGTTGCTGTTTTACATTTTGTTTTCAGCAGGAAACGCTTAGTACATCCAGGCTGCAGGACAGATACAGGAGAGGTGAAAAACGGATGAAAAATGGGGAGGAGGTGAGGTGATAGGCAGAAGACAGAAGGATGGAGTAACAGGAACACACAGGTAGAGGAGCTCTGACCGAGGGGGAGCCCCTCGCAATTTAGGAAGAGAGACTAGAGGAGGGCAGAGTGAGTGATCTGATTAATTAAAATCTAGTATGTATATGAAGGTATGAATTGGCTTGGAACTTTAAAAAATGAATGTCACACCAGCCTGGGCAACATAATGAGACCCCCTTCATCAAAAAAGAAAATAAGCATCAAAAACCTCCTAAGTCTTACAAATACCTGGTCTTACGTTTAAGTCATATTTGTAATGACGTAATTTCTAAGTTACATTTTAAATGTCATAAACCAATCTTTAATGCTTTTGTATGTTTTTGAGAGAAGTAAATAGATAATTTCATGGAATTTCTTGCTTTTCTTTACATGCTACATGAATCCCAAATCCCTGTTTAGGTAAATAGCCTGTTTAAAAAATGCTCCTGTTCATTTCAAATGTACATCCTCAAATGCTTTAATAGTGGGAAATTTGAAAGATATGATGTATAGCAAATGATACCAATTATTCTATGAAAGATTACCATATACTTTTCATGCAGTTCTTGCTCAGGTCCAAGGAGTAATACTAGATATATGTCTTGTAGCATGCAGACTTTACTATTAAAACACTTCCAGCTTTCTGCTAAATATTGTTTATGTTTTTCCTTTAGTTATTACAAGAACTGTGTACAGTGTTTAATGTAGATTTACCATGCCGTGTGAAGTCTTCCCAGTTGGGAATTATCAGCAATAAACAGACGCATACCAGCGCCATAGTGAAGCCACAGTCTAGCTCCTGTTCCTATATCTGCCAGCACTGCCTCGTTCACCTTGGAGACATCGGTGAGCCTTTGGTGTGAAGAAACTGATAATGCATTCATCCTTTTCTTTGTGGTAGTCATAGGAAAGCTTTTTTCCTTTAAGCTGAACGTGCACGCACAATTTAGATTGTCATAAGAGGAAATCATGAATGTATTTTTAGAAACTTAGAATTCCTTAGTGTTTTGGGATTGGGAAAGGATCGTAAAGGGAATAATTTTCATATTAAGACTTAAATTTTATTCAGACTTTATGTACATATAGGCAGATATACTTTTTGTATAATTTGAGCAAAAGTATACTTTGAGCTAAATTTATCAAAGTATATTTAGTAAATTAAAAATCTGCACTTTTGGAATAAATAAGAGTTTATAGGTCATTTCTGCTCCACCTAGATCGCTTGTTTTTTCTTTCTACCCGTACACTAAAAGCTTATTTTTAGCTTTGTCTTCTTTTTAAAGTGGTTTGTATCTGAATTATCTGCATTTTATGTGGGAACTTACTTATTCTTTCTCATCACTTTGAGGTGACTTAAAAAGGTTGTAAAACAAATTAACTATAGGATTATGTTTTGCTTGTCCTCAAATAACAAGGAATGGAGAACATCATTGCTTTTAAGTTTGAAGATTTTAGGTTTTTTAATGTCACAAAGTAGTGACTCCAAGAGGCATCACATCAGAGTAAGCAGTGATTTTGCAGGCATATTCAGTGGTTATGTGTTAGAGTATTTTTGCTTTAAATGTATTCTTTGCATACACATAGTATTACAATACTTAAGAGGGATTTTTTTAAATCACCTTATAAGATATTGAAGGAATTACATAATTTTCAGATCATATTGTATAGTGCTTTTTGTTTTGTTTTGTTTTTAAGTGCCATATAACTCACCCCTTCTTGTGGGCCGGCTCCAGGTCACCAGCATAGTCCGTACTGGAAGCTGGTGATGCATGACACTGGAGGACCTGAAAATGGGGGCTAGGTAAGCTTTCAAATTGGTTACATGCTGACTGTCCCGAAGAGGGAAGGCTGGACGGACACCTCACACATAATCCTATAGTTAATTTGTTTTAAAATCTTTTCTGTCTTTAATGATCTTAAAATTACATCTAGATTTAAAATTAGTAATGTCTTTATTATCTTTAGAGTTTAAAATGGTAGCTGTTTTGGAAGTACCCTCCTGGTGGATTTTTTTACCTTTTTTTTTAAGCTAAATTGTCTTTTTCTTATTCTCAGCTCGATACAGAAACCAGACCAGCCAGGCAGAGTCCTACTATAGGCATGCAGCTCAGCTTGTCCCCTCCAATGGTGAGTGGGCCTGTCAACTTGAGGTTGACCATGACTCTTTGTTCTTTCTAGCATGGTAGTAGATAACTAAAGGCTCACCTTTCAAGTTTTATAAAAGTAGTAGCTGTGAATTTGGTTTTGATTTTTGTATTTTCCCCTTTCAATTGTATATTTCATAAAACTGAAATGAACTTTTTTCAAATAATATTTTTATTATCTGTTAAAGTATATAAATAGAATTAATTATTGTAACATAAAAGTATTTCTACAATTCTGGCTTCCTTTATTACTTGGAGAATAATTATCTCTTTAATACAATCATTTCCCCTTAGAAAAATGATTTGTTACCTAAAAGTCAGTACTTTTGTGTTTTGATATCCCTAAAGTAGACGTTAACAGTGATACTTAAAGAAATTTCAGCAAATATTTGCTGGTATAAATCATTAGTGCTAAGCACCAGTGGAATCCCATTAGAGTCCAGAGTCTAAAGTGGGGATGGCAGTCTGTCCATACCACCCATTTCGGATTGTCCGGGACTGTTTCCACAGTGCCGTGACAGAGGTGAGTAGTGTGATAGAGACCCTGTGGCATTCAAAGCCAAAAGTACTTACTAGCTAGCCCTTTCTCAAGTCGTACCTGAAGTTTCCCTCCATCCTGGTCAGATGCGTTTTTAAATGTGTACATGATAGTATGTACTGTCTCCAAAATATGCTATTTTATAATGTACTTATAATTACTTATGAGATTTGTTTTATAAAGTAGTCCCCATTATTAATTTAAGGTTATAAAAACTGACCATTTGTATTCTCATGGCAAAACTGCTATTCTTGGGTTACTTTAGAATCTTAACTTTCTCCTTTAGGTCAGCCTTACAATCAGTTGGCTATCTTAGCTTCTTCCAAAGGAGACCATCTGACCACAATTTTCTACTACTGCAGAAGCATTGCTGTGAAGTTCCCTTTCCCAGCTGCCTCCACTAATCTACAAAAAGCACTTTCTAAAGCACTGGAAAGGTAGGGTTCACTTTTTCAAGAGGACCTTGTGTAAACTGATGCCTTAATTCTTCAAAATTCTTCCAAGTTTGGTGTACAGGAAATAATGACAAGGACCTGTGGTGTTTTTCTCCTGTTTCTAAGCCTATATATAGACGTACTGTGTTTCATAGTCACTGAATTTTACCCAGTGTCTGATTTGTCCTAGCTGAATACTGATTCATCTAATTTATTGCAGTTGAAAGTTTAGATACAGAACCCTTACCTTGTATATCAAGTGCTCAGATAACCTGCTTTTGCAAGCCAGAGTCTCTTTGAAATGATTTTAGCCATTTTGCTGCTTAAGATTCATTGATGTTTTTCTTTCATTTCAGCCGGGATGAGGTAAAAACCAAATGGGGTGTTTCTGACTTTATCAAGGCCTTTATTAAATTCCATGGTCATGTGTACCTGAGTAAGAGCTTGGAGAAGTTGAGCCCTCTTCGAGAGAAATTGGAAGAACAGTTTAAGGTTAGATTTCAAAAACAGAAAGTTTTTTTTTTATTGTCTGAATCAGAAAATATAAGATTTGGAGCAAACTGACTTCTACTTTTTAATGTCATTAACTATGAACTACTAATAAAAGTTAATTTTAAAGTATATTAAATTCTTGCATACAGCATCCCCTCAATTTAAATTTAGATATATTATCCAAATAGAGTGGTGGTATTTTCACTGAGTAACTGCCATTTGGTAGAAAGTATCAAGGTAGAAAAATACAATTCCTTCTTCGTTTTTTTTTTTGGTACCAGGAATTGAACTCATGACCTCAGTCTTGCCAGGCAAGCACTTATGTCACTGAGCTATATCCCTGGCCCTTCCTTCTTTGTTTTGAAAGCACTACTTTTGATGGTTTTTGTATTCTGTGACCTACTTTATAGATGCTGTCATTCTGCAAATCATGCTCTTTATTCTGTTTGTGTTTTACTTTATCAGGATTTCACTTCATTTGAAGGAAAGCAGTGAGACCTTCAATAGAAATATACTTCACTAGTTTATATAAGGAGATAAAATTAGGTAACCTTTGGTCCGTTTATATGAAAATGATCTTTTATTAATACATGAAGAAATAAATGGTTTAAAATAAATAATATATAGTGAGTCAAAATAAAGTATTAACTTTAATTCACTTATTCAACAGACATATGACTTATCTCTGTTGTAGTCACTGGAATCAGTAGTGAACAGAACAATCTGAAAGAACTTTCTTTGTTATTTCTTTACATCTGTACAAAGGGTACTGTCTGTAACTTACAGTTGTTTATAACAGTTTTTCTGTATTTTAAAGACTTACATTCCAAAAGATTTTAAAAATTGGACAGCTAATATTTGAATTTGTTAGATATAGTCCTTTTGAAATAGTTTTTAGAAATAATCATTTTTAGCTGCTACTTGATGTGTAAAAGGATATATTAGATATTATGATAGAAATAGTTTATTTTTAAAATGAGCTTATTCAGTCCCTATTTGTTTTCTGTTTTTAGCTGCCTATTTAAACTTAGCCAACGATATAGTACTTACAGGGTAAGGGTATGTGAAAGGAATGACTGACTTTTTAATGCCATATGCTGTTTAGCCTGGAAACAAAAACCATGTCTAAATAGATCGGTATAATAATATATATACACACACATATATAAGGAATTGTTTAAAAAGAACATACCTTCTTAAATATTATGTAGAGTTCTAGGTGGTTGCTACAGGAGATTTTGGATTCTCCTTTTTAGAGAGTTTAGATACCAGATTGACAACCATATTTCTTGGGTGGTTTAGATACAGTCCTACTAAATTACAAGGTATTGGACTAGATGACCACTTTTTTTTTTTTTTGCGGTACTAGGGATCGAACTCAGGACGATGTGCTTGCCAGGCGAGCACTTATTCCACTGAGCTGTATCCCCAGCCCCTAGATGACCTCTTAATATTATTTCTAACTCTGATTCTTTGAAAGGTATACTCCCTAAACTGGGTGGTTAATGAGATCTTCACTGTGTATGTGTAATTCTAGTCTAGAAACTAGTCAGTTTTACATTACTTAGAACCTCAAACATACTGTCCTCAGCTATAAATTTTTTTATTGTTGATTTTTAGTCTTTTGAGGTACGGTCTTAACTGTATAGTCCAGGTTGGTTTTGAACTCAATATGTGGCCCAGGCTGGCCTCGAACTCACAGCAATCCTCTGGCCTTAGCCTCCCAAGTGCAAGGAAAATAGGTGTGTGCCACCAAGGCCAGCCTTATAAATTGTAGTATATGAAGTTCTAATGGGTATAAGAGGACAGTTGGTAAAATGTACCTGGAAGTATCATTGTAACACTCTAAAGTTGCACATGGTGTGATCTCTTTGGAACCTGGCCTAGTGTGTGGTCAGCATTCCATTACTTAAACACTGGAAAGGTTTGTTTTGGCTTATAGTTTGAAAGGGTTTTAGTCCATGGTAAGTTGGCCTATTGCTTTTAGGCTTCTGGTGAAGGAATACATAATGGTGGGAACATTTGACCGCTCACCTCACTGCCACTGTGAAGCGAATAGTGAGAGGGAGAAGGGAAGAAGCTAGTGTCGCAGTGTCCCCTTGCAGGGTGTGCCCTCAGTAACTTCCTCCCTGAGGTTCTAGTGGTACCACAGACAGGAGGCCAAGTCTTGAGGAGACACTCATGATCCAAACCATAACACTCACTGTTACAATAACAGAACAATGTTAGAGCTCAATTTTAGCATAGTAAATTTTCAAAAGTAGAAGTAAATTTTAAGAAGTACTTGTTACGTCTAAAAACACTTATAGATGATTAGTATCATCCATGTGCATATACATACTTTGTTATGTCAATCTAGTGGTCCAATTTGTATAAATGATTAGCTTATTTAGAAGGTTGAATATAAAAATTGAAGGAGAAATTTTGTGTGAAAATTCTGGAGAAGAAGCCGGGTTTTAGGAAATTTTGAGGAAAAGAAATAGTGTCTTTGGAAAAGGTATAAGCATTGTAGGTGTGTACAGTAGAATGGCAGATTGCAGAAGGCTGAAAATTGATATAGTAAAAATAGAATTTATTTTTCTCCAATAATAGTATGGAGGACCTTGCTTAGACTTGTAGACCTTACTCTGGATATTTCAAATTCCTTGTGTAAATAAAAACAAAACAAGTCTCAAAATAGTAAAAGGCAGCTGTGAATTTCTGACATGGTAGGATCTTTTGTCACTGCTGATAAAACTAATTAGGGGTTTATTATTTCTTACCATTAGGCTAGTGACAGTCGCTGCTATCTCCAAAAAGTTTCCATGGAGAGAGCAGGAGGCATGTATGGTTAAAGCATAGTGTAAAACGAGAGTATCACTGCCAATAACCATTAGCTTTATCAGGGACTTGTATTGGAAAAGTCCTTTACATGAGGATAATCTGAAACTACTGCAGATACTAGAGTGGGAGGATAATTGAGGCCACCAGCTGGGAACGTCTGAATGACAGCTTCTTTATGGTGCTGCTCAGCAAGCCCCAGAACACAACTACTAAGTAACGAAATTTGATGAAAATCGTATGTGTACTTTTCTGAAAGAAAAACATCAGTGTAATAATTTGTACAGGTGCCTGTAAGACATCCTAATGATTGCTTCAGCATTCCGCTTACACTGTAGTCTAGAGTTTGTTCCTCCTGATTTACTATGTTAGTATGTATATATCTCTTATTAGAAGTATTTCTGATGAATTAAAATATATAAATTTATAGATAGAAACACACTTTCCCAATTTTTTTCTGGTCACAAAAAATACATATTTTTTAGTGGAAAAATTGTTGATGAGTAGATCAAACAACTCATTAGTGTATGAATTCTTTTTTTTTTTTTTTTTGGCGGTACTGGGGATAGTGTATGAATTCTTTTCAGCAGAAAGAGTCAACTTGGAAGATACAAAATCCTACTAAAATTTAGTGTGGTCCTAAAGTAGGCTACTAGTTTAATTCCTGTGTTTCAGATGATTCTTTCTCCTGATAATATATACAGCATTTTCTCTTCCTTTACAGAGGCTGCTGTTCCAGAAAGCTTTCAACTCTCAGCAGTTAGTTCATGTCACTGTCATTAACCTGTTTCAACTTCATCACCTCCGTGACTTTAGCAATGAAACGGAGCAGCATAGTTATAGCCAAGATGAGCAGCTATGTTGGACACAGTTGTTGGCCCTCTTTAGTGAGTATTAAATTATTTAACAGGTGCCATCTTCTCGGAAAAGCAACATCTTAGTCATTTCATAAATGTGCCAAAACAAAATGATGCATAAAGGTGTGTCCTGTATTTCTTAATGTTATATCAGGAAGCCTAATCCCCAGTTTCTATCCTTTCATCTGATGACCCCCTGTCAGCCTGATAACATCTTTTAATTAATTAATTAATTAATTAATTTAGGTCTTTTGAGACAGCATCTCACTATGTAGTTCAGGCTGGCTTTGAACTCTCTCATAGCCCAGGCTGGCCTTGAATTCCCAGCAGCACTCTTGCCTCAGCCTCCTGAGTGCTGGGATTACAGCTTTGCACCGCTATACCCAGCCTGATAACATTTTTAGCATGGAAAAGAAAGTGCATTTTTAGAAAGAAACTTGAGTATACAACAGAAGGCCTATAATATTTTAATTTGGACTGGCGTATAGTCTCAAATATCTTATGTTTGCTGAATACTTGTTTTTTTCTCTTTAAGTGTCTTTTCTTGGCACGCTGTGCAAGTGTCCCCTTCAAAATGAGTCTCAGGAGGAGACGTACAATGCCTACCCTCTTCCTGCGGTCAAGGTCTCCATGGACTGGCTGAGACTCAGACCCAGAGTCTTTCAGGAGGCAGTGGTGGATGAAAGACAGTAGTAAGTGTTTGGAAATTTTGTGGTAGCTGGTGTGCTTTGTTTTGTTGATACTCATAGATGTGTAGAAACTGCCTTCTAAAGCACAACATTTGAACAGTGAAAGACCTTGTGTTTTCTGCCTACTCTCAGAATTGAACTGAAAACCTCATTGTGTGCTTGTCATTTCTTTATTTTAGTTCTCTGTAAGATGTGCAGTTTTCTCTGCACTCCCCTGTCCCTGGTTGCCATCTTTGGGAAAAGGCATTTTTCAGATTTCAGAATGAACTTGACATACAATGTTTCGCAGCAGTGTATTGTGTCCCAGTTTTCTACTTAGGAGTTGAAGGGAAATTTTTTTTTATTTCTTATGTTATTTTTATATATAAGCTGATATTGACTTACAGTAATACCCAATCTGAATTACATTTACTTTAAATATATAAGATTGAAAGTTGCTTTTTTTTTCTGACCAAAGTAATTCTGAGAGGTCTTAAAAACTGTTGATTTTACAGTGGCAAATGAAAACTTTCAGCGTACCTTTAATTATAGAAAAAAATACTTTCAATAAATCTTTACAGTGAGTAGGCTTTACAGTGTATACTTTGGTTGGTAAACTTACCTGAAATTTCTGCTTGTGATCCAGCAATTACAGTTTTTTGTACACATCTACCAGGCTCACAACCTAGAAAATAAAATGGTCTGATTGCATTTTAAGATCCTGTGATCCTTCTGCTTCGTAATTCTCTCTCCTTTTTTCTCTCTCCTCACTGTAAGCATCTTTCCTCCTGACTTTGTTGTGAGTGGAGTTTCAGAATATAATGCAGTATTCTGAATGCTTCTTTTGGATGTGAATGTAGACTTTAGTAATACAGAGTTCCAGACATTGGTTTTTTTGTTGTGTTTTTAATAAAAGTTCCATTTCTTTACTCAGCTTGCAAAATTGGTCAAAAAAAAAAAATTAAGGTTAATATTTTTCAAAAAAAATTTTGACCAATTTTGTGTGCTTATATCTGGTAATCTGAACAACGAAGTACTTTGAAGATTACGCTATGCAATATAAAAACCATTGTTGATTTTTATCATCTTGTTTTGAAATTCTGTATTGTTTTTAATGTTTTTTATTTTTATTCTCTTTTAAAAACTTTATAAATTCACTCAGCCTGTAGTTCGTCTACTCTTACGTAGTTTAGAACTCAAATTGCTATTTTGTTCAATAAGGTATATATGCTATGAAAGAGTAGTTCTTTGTTTTACCATTTGCTAATAAAGTTTTTGTAAGTATGAATGCAGTTACCTTTCTGTTCTATGTTTCTCCCTGTGCAATGATCTTTTTTGGCTCATAATTCAGAGACTAGAGTAGTATAGCAGTGTAGGCTTTTTTGCACCATGAAGAAAAAACATTGTTCAACACTTCGAACAGAGAATTTGGCGTGAGTCTGGTGTAAACAGACCCTGTCACAAGGGACAGGTCTAGCAGTGGGTTCCACAGGAAGCAGTGTTTGTGAAACCACCATGCAAACACAGTATGTTGTCATCTCTGGTCACAGTTTTCTCAGTAGGTACCAGTTTTCAGTGTTTAATGTGTTATTTTTACTGTTTATTAAGTTAGGAACCTGGGAAAGGTATAGTAGCATCAGACCCTTTAATATATTTTAGATAAATATCTTTGGAAACACATTTTAGAGAATTACACAACCTTTAAAATGCTACCATGAAGGAAAAATACATGAAGACGGATTGCTATCGGCATCATTTTCATGACTTACTAATGTTCTAATTTCTCTTGTATAAAAATAAAATCTGAACTATTTCTTTAATCTACAGCATTTGGCCCTGGCTAATTTCTCTTCTAAATAGTTTCCATCCCCATGAAGAGGATCTGTCAAGCACTAATGGTAGGTAGGGGGTACCCAGACCATGCGTTGTTGCCGTGTTTATCTCTCATCAATGTTTGTTTTGTTTTGTTTTGTTTTTGGTACTGGCAGTCAAACTCAGGACCTTGTGCTGGCCAGGCAGGCACTGTACCACTGAGCTATATCCCTTGCCCTCACCAGTGGTTACAAGCAAAAGCAAAATAGGTTTTTGGTACAAAACCTTTGACTTTAAATTCAGTATTTCAGAATTGACTTTGAGGGGCTGGGGATATAGCTCAGTGGAATAAGCGCTTGCCTAGCAAGTGCAGGGTCCTGAGTTCGATCCCCAGTACCGCAAAAAAAAAAAGAATTGACTTGGAGCCCTCTATTGATTAGGTGGGTAAAAATAGAGATAACGTTCTTCCAGTCCTTCTAGCAGTGTATAAACATTTGAGTGGGAGTTCACACACTGCAATGATGTCTTTAAATTCTTTCCATCTTCTACCAGTCCTCTTTATACTATTTAAAAGGGGCATGGAGACTACTCAGAAAATTTGACACATTCTTGTTTTCTGCTAGTACTTTGTACTGTCCACATGAGAATACATCTTCTTCAGGCCTTTTTCTTATATATAAATACATGAGAAATGGTTGGTATCAAATAACAGCTTTGTACCTGCTTTTTAAATTTATTTATTTATGTTTTTGATTGTTTGATTGATTGATTGAAGCAGTGTCTCACTATGTAGTTCAGGCTAGCCTTGGACTTACTGTGTAGCCCAGGCTGGCCTTGAACTCATGGTAGTCCTCCTGCCTCAGCCTCCAAGTGCTGGGATTACAGATGTGTGCACTACACCCGGCTTTAAATTTAACATAACATATTGTTAGCTTTTTTTTTGGTCTCTAAACATTTTGAAAATATTTCTGTTGGCTTCATAATATTCTATCCTATGTATGTGCCATAATCTGTTACTCTGTTGCTTTAAAATGTGCTCTGTTGCGTATAGGGCTGCACTTAGCAACCTGTAACTTGACTCCTTTCTCAGTATTTTTGCATTAGGTCAATTGTTAATTTGCAAGTGAGTCAGCCCTATCCTGTCATAGTATGGCTTACGTGATTCAGTAGGCTCAAGATAGTGACCAAGGTTTTGTATTACTTATATGCTCCCACGGATGGCATTTATTACTCAGTACTTTGAGTAAAAAGAGGAGGTAGGTAATCTAAATTTTTGAGATTGCTTAACAAAGCCCATCTGACTCACTCTCTTGGGTACTCAGTGTTACCTGAATATTAGGGTAACATCTACACCTCAAAGGTAACATACAGCATTTTGTAGGTGGATTATTTTATATAGATTATTTCTGTATTTTAATTAAAATGCTTACAAGTTTGGATTTCCTCTCATTTAGCCACACCACTTCCAGAGGAGTTCGAGTTACAAGGATTCTTGGCTCTGAGACCTTCTTTCAGGTAGGTGGCTGCTGACTGAGCTTTATATCATTGGTTACAGTGTTAAAAGTAATAGGAGTCCGGCTCGAGTGTAGAGGAACCCTTACCTGTCCCAAGTCTGTCATACTCTCATAACAGCAACTACCGATGAAAGTTTGTGGACGTGAAGTGGATTTGTGTACGTCATGCCTTTAACCCCTGTGTAATACTGGGTGCCTTAAAATGTTTATGAAAGAAGGGAAAAAGTGGCTCTCCCACGTGTCACTTAATCAGTGGATTCTTCTGGTTTCTTTTCTTCCACTTCTGGAGGAGTAAGTTCTTAGCACTTTCCTAACCCTAACCCTTTTACCTGTGCCCTTTGCCCCATCCCACCCTGCCTGTCTGAGAGCCTTGCTTCCTCTCGGCGTTGTTCTGGTATCATTTTCTTTGTCATTTTCCAACCAACTGCCTCCCGTTAGCCTAGTGACATTCACACGTATGCCATTCTTCTAAGTAAAATACAACTCAGGTCCCCCGTCTTTCTGTCTTATTGCCTTGTCTTTGTCTTCATCTTTGAACTTCTTAGAGAGTAGTGTGGGCCAACCTTGTTGATTCTGCTTTAATTTCTAGTCATTTCTTCATCTTCTGCAGTATAATCAGTGATAGATACCAGATTCCAGGACATTTTCTTTCTTTTCAAATTTTATTTAGCAGTGGTTCTCTTGATTCCCTTTGTTCATGAAATCTTTCTTTAGCTCTGTAACATTAGTCTTCTTCTCCTTCCTTAGTTTTCCTTTTACTCTTTTCTTCTGTATCATGCGTCTGAATATTGTTTCCCAGAATTCTCTCTGTGGCCTTTTTTTCCTACTTTGTATGTACGTCGTCCCTGGCAGTCGGATTCCCTTCTCTTCTCCTACCCTCTACTCACCAGTCTGCTAAGCAGCCACCCAGACGTGTCGAGGTCCAGCTCAGGTGTCATTTACTCTGTGAAGCCCTTTGAGAGCTGCTTGAAAGGGACTTATCTTTTTGCTTTGTTCTCTTATTCTTTGCATAGTTTTTATTGCAGTGCTCGATTAAATAATACCTACTTTTTTCCTAAAGATAGGAACTATTTCTCACTTAACCTGTGTGTCCCTTTCCTCTAACCTACTACTTCGCAATTTTTTTCAAAAATTTTTTTAAGTTTAATGAGAAATCTGGAAAAATCCTAATTTTTTTAAGGTTGATTTACCCTTTTCATGTCTGTTTACTTTATGATATATATATACATTTTTTTCTGACTTACAATGGGCCATCTTAAAAGTGGATAGACCAATACTGTATATTAGCGTAGCCACTTCATATACACTTAGCATTGCCATGGTCATTTTATGTGAAGTTTAGAAGGCAAGGTAAGTATTTGTAAAACTTTATTCTGGCGGGGGAGTTCAGCTCAGTGGCAGAGCACTTGTTAGCATGTCCAGAGCTCTGGTTCAATCTCTAGCGTCACAAAGCAAACAGATGACTCCATTCTTTTTAAAACCTGTACTGGGAATTGAAATGAGGGCCTCATACTTGCTAAGCCAGTGCTGTACCGCTGATCTATATCTCCAGCCTAAAACACTCATGTTAAATGACAAAAGACTTCCTAATAAAAGATGATAACTTGAGGTCCTTAACTAGAAAGGAAAATATAAATATATTACACTAATGTAATGAACTTAAAAATTTTCTTTTTTGGTTTATTTTATTGTATTTAAAATCATGGGAGTATCAATTTTTAAAAAATACAGCTGATTATATCATGTGATTAATCTATACGGAGAACATTTTAAAGCCATTGCAATTAGTTAGGTACACTAGGTTACCTGGAAAATTCATTCATTTTCTTCCTTCCTTCCTTCCTTCCTTCCTTCCTTCCTT
>PVLD010000918.1:0-85832 GCA_004027595.1 Dinomys branickii | reverse complement strand
TTTAATTTTCTATAATTTGCTATGTCAATTTCAGGAATTTGGATTTTTCCAAAGGCCATCAGGGTATTACAGGAGACAAGGGGGGTCAACAGCGACGAATACGACAGCAGCGCTTGATCTCTATAGGCAAATGGATTGCTGATAATCAGCCAAGGTATGTCTGTGGGGCTTCTGTTTTTAATCAGCTTATCAGTATACACACACACACACACACACGCAAGCATGTACACACTCCTACATCATATGTATATTAATCTTGGTGTAAATGCTATTGATTATGAATTAAGTTAAAATATTTGTAATATAGCATCTGATCATGGCCTTAATGATCATTAGTATATTCTTTATTTACACTGCTTATTACAGAAGAATTGATTTTGTCTCCCTTGTTTTTCTTACGTTTGTACTCTAATCCATAAACATTTGTGTGGGGCTAGGTATGTAGATCAGTGGTAGGGTGCTTGCCTGCTGTGTGCTATGCCCTGGGTTCCATCCCAGCACCATAAAAAATGATAATAGTAAACATACATCTATATATATCTGAGTTGTATGTTCTCAGTCAAAGTGGTTTGTACGGGCAAGGCGCCGTGGTCAGGTTCAGGCAGGGCGGACCAGGCTAGTTATAAATACAAGCTTGTTTGTGATAGGTAGGGTAATGATATGAATGCAAGTTGTGGAATCAGGTAGATTTGGGTTTAGTTTCTAGTTCAGCTACTTTCTAGGTATGTGTCCTTGGGGTCTCTTGAATAGATTATAGCCTTTCCAAAATCAGTAGCTGGTTTTTTTTGTATTCGGGTTCCTGTCATACAATAAACACCTAAATGGTTGTGTGTTTGAATGAACTAAGCACGTTTGAGCTTCTATTTCCACACCTATAGAATGGGAATTATGTGTATCTACCTCGTGGAACATAGCAAGGAATTAAGACTATCGTTCTGTACTGAAAACACGCTCAGTAACTGTAACTGTAATTATTAGCAAACATGAAATCTGCAGGGAAGTGGTCTGTGGTGACATGGAGTGGGAATGAGTGAGTTTCCGAGTCACTACTTTTTGTGTTACCTACGCGCATATCGTTACATCCAGCTATCTCTGCGTTTCAGGACTAGGAATATATGTGACTTAGGATCTTTACACGGTTGTGTTACTGCTTTTTAGGTTTATGTTTTTCATATGAGTATTTATTTTTACTTTTTAGGTTGATTCAGTGTGAAAATGAGGTAGGGAAATTGTTGTTTATCACAGAAATTCCAGAATTAATATTGGAAGATCCCAGTGAAACCAAAGAGAACCTCATTCTGCAAGAAACATCTGTGATAGAGTCACTGGCTGCTGATGGGAGCCCAGGACTGAAATCCGTGCTGTCTACAGGCCGAAATCTGAGCAACAGCTGTGACACGGGAGAGAAGCCAGTGGTTACCTTCAAAGAGAACGTTAAACCACGGGAAGTGAACAGAGACCAAGGAAGAAGTTTTCCTCCCAAAGAGGTGAGAAGGGACTGTAGCAAAGGAATAACTGTAACTAAGAATGATGGAAAGAAGGACAACAACAAGAGGAAAACTGAAACCAAGAAATGCACCTTAGAAAAGTTACAGGAAACAGGAAAGCAGAGTGTGGCAGTGCAGGTAAGCTGTATTTGAACTACAAAGCAGGTAGAGGAAGGCTCACACCAAAGGCAAGAGTTTTCATTTTGTTCCTCAAACCTTGAGCTTTGACAGATCTGAATTTAAATGTGTTATTGAATGCATAGTGAGGTATATGAAGAGCTACGGTAGATGGTTACCTTATCAGTTCTTGGAAATTACTATGTTAGTGAAAAAAATCTCAACCTGATTTGAAATTTTTATCAGGTCTAAGTGACTTGAGATGCCTTGTTGTGGAGCCCTCAGTTCCACACAGATTGTACTTTTCTTTGGCAGGTATCATTGCCAACTGTTCACGTGACAACAGAGATTTGAGTCTTGTATAGAACCAAAGTATACGAGGGCTTACGCAGTTTCTCTCCCACCTAGGATTTACTGTGCAGTATAATTCTTGGAAAAGATGAAGCTGTTTTTCTTGACATTTATACCTGTTCCCAGCCAGGGGCTTCTATCATTTTGGTATTATTCTGGCTCATGGGAATTGATAAAGTAAGAACTCAGGTCTCTTACTGGCAAAACATAATGCTATTATTTGTGACTTTGTCTTATTTTGTACTTTTCTAAAGAAACACAGATAAACTTACATAAACAGAAAAGGGTCTTCACTCTTTGTTGGCTTCAGTAATAACATTAATATTTTAATAAATCATAGAATAGCCATGTGACTTTTGTTAACACATTTTGGCAAATCTGTGTTTGCTTGAGGAACCCTACATTATTGAAGGTTACTTGTGTATAAATAAATCGTACCTTCAATTTATTTCTCTAATGGGATTTTTTTTTTTTTTTTAGAAAGGGAGAAACAAAACAATAGTTACATTTTAAGGTGAATAGTAGGGGGAAAAAACACGGTAGAAATTTGGAAAAGACGTGAAAAACAGGGGCTGGGAAAAGGCAAGAAAAAACTAAAGAACTAGAAAGCCAAAGGATCGCGTTTTAGGAACAGCTCAGCATTGCTTGCTCAACCTCCCTCCATTCTGTACAATGGCCTTTTAGTAAACTCCAGACAGTGGCATTGCTTTTCCAGCCACTTCCATCTCAAATCCACCTACAGATCAAGAAAGCCTGACATAGGTAATCACCACACTCTCCCTTTATTCCAAATCTTCTAGAAAGGCTCCTTTGCCCTGTTTTTGCTCTACCTTGAGCAGTACGTATGGCATCTATTTCTTTCTTGATCAAGGTGTAGGATCCTGGACCTGTTTCTTACTCCCTAAAGTACCTTTATTTATTCTAAGGGATGATAAGGTTGCAGGGCACAGTGTGGACACCTGCATGTACACTGAGCTAGTTGAAATTAGATTGAGGGCCAAACTGATTGAAAGTAAAATGTTCATCAGTAAAATAATGTTTGGGTGATTTTGCTTTTTAACTTAGGTTAATTTAAATGTCAGCATTTTTTGATACAAAAGGTTTAAAATAATTTCTTATGAGTAGGTACTTCTTTCTGACGTATTTAAGTTCCGGGTTTTGTAGATAATTTTTCCTTTGTTGGTCATAGGTAAAATCTCAGCCAGAACTAAGAAAAACTCCAGTGTCTGAAGCCAGGAAAACACCTGTGACTCAAACCCCAAGTCAAGCCAGTAACTCCCAGTTCATCCCCATTCACCATCCTGGAGCCTTCCCTCCTCTTCCCAGCCGTCCAGGTACACCACGTTTTAGAATTTCTTCTACTTCACACTGTCCTCATGGGGATTTCTGCTCACTTACTGAGTCATATGTGCTCTTGGAGTGATGTTACTAAACGTAATGTGATGAAGTACACATTTGACTTAAGGCTTATGAAATTATTTTTGAGCTGTTTCTTTGTAGCTCATATACAGAATTCCTGTCACTAAACATGAGAACCCAGCTTTAGAACACTGATTACTTCAGTGGGTAGAAGAAAAGTAGCCAGGAGTCTGTATTTAGTTCTTAAAATCATGTTTGAGATTGACATGGTTGATCTGTTGCTCTTATGTGTTAGTAACCCCTCCCCCGAAAAAGATGACTTTTCCCTTTTGTTTTTCCTAAGTTTCTTTAGAACTAAAGCTGTGTTCTTTTATTTTGAAGGGTTCCCGCCCCCAACATATGTTATCCCCCC
The DNA here is from genome assembly GCA_004027595.1 of Dinomys branickii. Lineage (NCBI taxonomy): Eukaryota > Metazoa > Chordata > Mammalia > Rodentia > Dinomyidae > Dinomys > Dinomys branickii. Next base: position 82,106 of record PVLD010000918.1, on the reverse strand, counting down.
TCCTGTGGCATTTTCTATGGGCTCAGGTTACACCTTCCCAGCTGGTGTTTCTGTCCCAGGATCCTTCCTTCAGTCTGCAGCTCACTCTCCAGCAGGAAACCAGGTGCAAGCTGGGAAACAGTCCCACATCCCTTACAGCCAGCAGCGGCCCTCTGGACCAGGGCCAGTGAACCAGGGACCTCAACACTCACAGCCACCTTCCCAGCAGCCCCTTACATCTTTACCAGCTCAGCCAGCAGCACAGTCTACAAGCCAGTTGCAGGTTCAAGCTCTAGCTCAGCAGCAACCATCCCCCACCAAAGCTGTGCCCGCTTTGGGGAAAAGCCCACCTCACCACTCTGGATTCCAGCAGGTAAGGGACAGTTGTGATACTGATCAGATGGAATAAAGGAAAACACTGAAATGACTCAGGGTTTAGATGGTTGAAACATGCTAGTTAAATTCTAAGATGCTTCCTGGTTAGACTTATGATTGTAGAAACACACACATCTTCTCTCTACTGCTAGGCAAATTGAAATATTTTCCTTCTTTATTCATAAAAGACAATATTTAAATCTTCACTACTGTCCTTTGCTGCTAATTGCCAGCTTTATAGATTTTCTGTAAATAATTCTCTCTTCTTTGAAAATAAAATACAGAAGTAGAATCATAGTTCGGAAGTGCTAAGCCGGACGTACAGCCGTCCTAACCGTCGTTGCTGCCCACAGAAACAGGAGGGTGATGCACTCCTCCCCCTTGCCCCTCCCCCTCACGTGTGCACCTGCTCACTGACTGCTCCTCTTATCTGAAGAGAGCATGTGCTCGCTGCACATCGTCCGGGTCCAGAAATCAGTGTGCATTGAAAACCCAAACAGTAAAAGAAACTGCTGCGTGCCTAGGGGAGGTTTTCTTGGTTGTAAAATCTCTTGAGTTTACTTGGTCATTCTTGAGCATTGATTATAAGCAACTTTGCATTTTATCTTCATCTTGATGACGGGCATCTCTTGTTTTAGTATCAACAGGCAGATGCCTCCAAACAGCTGTGGAATCCCCCTCAGGTTCAAGGCCCACTAGGGAAAATTATGCCTGTGAAACAGCCCTACTACCTTCAGACCCAGGACCCCATAAAACTGTTTGAGCCGCCATTGCAACCTCCTGTAATGCAGCAACAGCCTCTGGAGAAAAAAATGAAGCCTTTTCCCATGGAGCCATATAACCATAATCCCTCAGAAGTCAAGGTCCCAGAATTCTACTGGGATTCTTCCTACAGCGTGGCTGATAACAGAGCTGTAATGGCACAGCAAGCAAACATGGACCGCAGGGGCAAACGGTCACCAGGAGTCTTCCGTCCAGATCAGGATCCTGTGCCCAGGATGCCATTCGAGGTGTGTGTTCTTTTCTGTCTGCAAGCTCATCGGAGATAGGTCTGAGTTTTTGTGTCTTTTTAACTTCTCAAATAGATACTACATTTATGTATATTTTTTAAATTGACATTTGAAAGTTACAGTACTTGTATATAGAAAATAGATGTTAAAGAGACCACTCTGAAACGTCGGAATTATAGCCGTAAGTGTGTCCAAAATTATACTGCTTGTTTTAGTTGGGAAGCTGAAGAATTCTATAACTGATTTTAAAATGTGAGGGTCTTGCAGAGAAATGTGCAGAAATCTTAACATGGCCTGTGAGACAGTTCTGAGACAAAGTGATCCTCTCAGTTGGGCTGATCTAAGCTTTAAAAGAAGTTTACTGAGTTTTAGACAAACTGCTTCCTGAGAGAAAGTCAGTTATCTTAGACAGTGGAATTCCTTTTCCTTGCCCTTCTTATTCATGAGAACAGGGGTTGTACTTTTTAAGAGAGCTGTTGCTCTGTTTGCACAGAATGTGCTCATTGTACTGCATTGCATTGTTTTCCTCGCTAGCCGCATTAACCTTTAACGCCCTGATCTATCAGTATTTTTGCTTCTTCTGCTGTCTTGATCTCTCTCCACCGTTGTTCCTGTGTAACTTTACTTTTATATTCCAAACCCTTTCCCTCTCTGTCTGCCACTGTGACAGCCCTTCCCCTTGATCTTAGCTGCCTTGTCTGCCTAGCATACTAGTACCCCTTCAGGCTTTTGTCAGGCTTGATTGCATCTTACTGTAACCCTTTCTGCCACTAGGACCCCAAGGGCTCCCCTTTGCTTCCTCCGGACCTGTTAAAGAGTCTGGCTGCCTTGGAGGAAGAGGAAGAGCTGCTTTTTTCTAACCCTCCTGATCTTTACCCAGCTCTGCTGGGACCTCTCGCCTCTCTTCCTGGACGAAGCCTCTTTGTATGTATTTGACATAATTCTGCTCCTTGTTCTAACCCCAGCTTTACTAAAATTCTGTAGTACGTGGTATCAAGGGTGATTTCTGCTTTCTGGGGCTTTCTTTCTTCATAGAAGCATAGAATGTTTCCTGGTTGTCATAAACTAAGCTTCAGACGGTAGCAAACATGGCACACATCCCCAAGTCTAGCGCCCTCAAGCTGTAGTTAGAGCTTGGGTACATGTGCTGTTCAGGAAGCATCTCACAGGGCTGGCCACACGTAGGTATGCTGCTGGCAGATTAACCATTCATGGTTTGGGTGCACTTCCATCTGGACCCTGGAGTTTCAAGTGTTATTTAATCTTGCCTAGGGATGGTGCAATTTGTGTTTTACCTATATATGATATATGAAAGGAAATATGTTCTGGATTTTTTTTCCTTGATAATAAAGTGAGTGGTTATTTGGATTACTGTTTTGGAAGCTGAAAGTCCAAAATTGGATAGCCACATTGGTTCAGCCTCTGGGTTGAGGGCCCGACTGCAGATGGCAGCGTGGCAAGCACTGTGGTTTGGATTGTAGGTGCCACCCCGAAGCCTGTGTGTCAGAAGCTTAGTTTCTAGTTTGTTACTGTTGGAGGTGGAGGGAGCTTTGCTGGTGGGATGTCTTTAGGTCATTGGGAGCCTGGCCTCAAAGGAAATTGTAAGATCCAAGTTTTTCTCATTCTCTCTTCTGTTTTCCACGCATGAGGTGAGTGGTTTTTCCTCTGCCATAAACACTAATCATTATGTGCTGCCTCACCACAAGCCTGGCCATTATGCCATTTCAAGTAGCAGTTTGTAGAGTTTCAGTCCATATTTCGTTGGCTAGTAGGCAGGGCAACATGGCAGAGGAGGGCTGCTCATGGCATGACAGGCAAGAAGCAGAGAAGGAACTAGATTTCTGTAACATTAAGCCAGGCATAGTGGTGCACAACTGAAATCCCAGCACTTGGGAGGCTGAGGTCAGGAGGATTGCTGTGAGTTCTAGGCCAACCCGAACTGCGTAGTGAAACCTTTTCTAAGAAAAAGACAAAAAAAAAGAAAAAAAATTAGCATTAATGAACAGTATGCAACCTTTACTATTTGGCTGACTGAACTCAGAGCCCTAATACCAATTTAGAGTTGGATGCATAAGCAGTATGAATAAAAGTGAAAGAATCTATATCATAAATGAGTAGATACGAAAATAAATAACTAGGATAATATAAAATTTAAGAATTGACTAATACTGTCTTTTTAGAAATAATCTAGAACCAGCTTGCATTTCAAAGAATGTCATTCTTTGCTTATCAGGATTGGTACCTTCTTCACCAAGGGCAGCAGGAAGGAAGGTGTGTGCAGTGGGCCTTCCACCCCCTGCACCACATCTTACCAAGATATACAAAGATTCTGAGTTCTTTCCTGTTGATTTCCCATAAACACAGGCCAAGAAGACATTTATAAGATTAAAATGCATTAATTATAGTATCAGAATAAATACAAACGTAACAGCTTCCTTGGCAATAGCTGCCATCTCTGGTGCTTGAGAATTCCCTTAAGAATTTGCCTGGCCGAGTGGCGGTAGAGGCCTCCTCGCAAGCGGGCAGTAGGCGATCCCCTGAAAATATAAACGGTGGTAGTGTGGTAAGGGCACGGGAGGTGCAGGTGGCGGTGCTGCTGCCTAACACGCGTGCCGCTCGCTTCCTGCTGGAAGGGCTTGGGAGGGTGGAAGAGGGCACCTTTCCACCCACTTGTGTCCTTTTCCCCAAGTTCTGTTGCTCCTGACTCTACCTCTGGTGGTGGAGGTGCTGGTGGAGCAATTTTGTGTTTTGCTTTATTTTCATATTTCCAAATACAGGGAAAAACTTGATGATTACCCATCTTTTGTTTAACACTGCTAACAGTGTGATGTTAAAATGCCATGCGTGCAGTAGATAAATGTTTTGTCAATACATTATTCAGTGATAATGAACATTGGAAATTCAGCTTTCTTTTTCTTCATAACTTTCTTGGGGTAAATAGATGTAAACCTAATTTTTCAGTATTTTAGCATGTACCACAAAAGTAGCTACTTAGGAAACGGGTAAACAAAACTTGTCAGATGAATTTGAAAAGCTTTTTTAAAGTCATCAGTGTCAATATTGTTGCTATGCTTTGTTTGCTTTTTGATACAGGGTTTCTCTGTGTCCAGACTTGCCCAGAACTCACTGTATAGAACAAGCTGGCCTCAAATTTGCGTTCTTGCTTGCTCTAGCCCCCTGAGTGCTGGTATTACCAATGCGAACCACCACATCTCGCATCAGTGTCAGTGTTTTAGAAATTTAGACAGTACGTAGTGCTAGAACATTTCAGCATTTTGTTTTGAAATTGTAAATAGAGCTATTGACAATTGGATTCCTGAGGTTTATCCCTAACATCACTCAGAACTCCTGTTTTCCAGAGTATTCAGTTCCTCCCCCAGTCTCTGCATGAGACTGGATATGCTTGGTAAAGGATTCTGACTCACCTATAGCAAGTTGCCTTTAGCTGGTATCATAGTATTAACAGACTTGAATTCATATCTGCCAAATGTTGCATTGTACAAATTGAGTACAAGTATGCTTAAGTGGAGAATCCTTTTACTTTGGTTCTATAATATTTTAAGATTAATATTAAGAAAGAAAGAAGCCAGACATGATGGTGCATGGCTGTAATCCCAACGCTCAGGAGACTGAGGCAGGAGTATGGCTTCGAGTTCAAGGCCAGCCTAAACTGCAGAATGAAACCCTGTCCCAAAAAAAAAAAAAAAAAAGACAAACGAAAGTAGAGGCATAACTTAATACTTTTCTTTCTGGGACTGTGAAGAAATCCCTACTGGAGAAGCCTTCAGAGCTCATGTCACATTCATCCTCTTTCCTGTCCCTCACCGGATTCTCTCTCAATCAGGTGGGTAAACAGTTAGAATCTTGCTTTGTATTTCTATAATAGACTGGTATTGTTTTCCATTTGTATTTCAGGATGTCTGTTTTTCTCTCTCCCTCCTTTACCGTATCTTGGTACCTCCCAGACACTTGATTTTACCCCTTTCCTCTGACTGGGGTGGGGCAGGCGAGTAACCTGTACGTTATGAGTTTGAACCCTTCAAACTTCTTGTTAATACTGAAATCCTTGCGGCTCTGTGTTCAGTCAGATGAATTACTCATTTTTTAAAAATCTGGATGGTTTATATAGAGCAGAATAAAGGGGAAATGAATATGCGAGAATACTAAAAGAAATGAAAGCCTCCAAAAGTTTGTCTCAGTAAGAAAAGTTTTAGATGTATCAGGGATCTGTGAATGTGACATTGCATTTTCTTAAATCTCTCTTCCACAAAGTGAGGTTATACCTTAACTACCTTGTTTTTCAGGAAAGATACCCAAATAACAGTATGTTCAACGAGGTGTATGGGAAGAACATGACAGCCAGCTCCAAAGCAGAGCTTACTCCCTCGATGGCCCCCCAGGAAACATCGCTCTATTCCCTTTTTGAAGGGACTCCTTGGTCCCCATCACTTCCTGCCAGTTCAGGTATTAACTAGTCTTTAAAATTATAAACTTCCCCTTTTCTATACATTCAAGGTGATTAAAGAGTTAATAGAATTCTGTAATTAAAAATAATTGCTTTTTTAAAAATAGTTTCTAAAAGAAAATAGAAGTCTACTAAGCTAGTTCATCTAGTAAATCCTGCTTAAATGTTTTTGCATCACAGACAACCAACAGAATGTAAGAGAGAAAGATATGAGTTCTGTCAGTTTTAGCTATATTTTAGTTTTGTTTGTAGTTGAAAATTGCACTTTTTCAAATAAGGATTTTCATTCTAATTTTATAAATAATGTGATTTTATACTATTTCTTAAAGTTAAGAAGTTGTGTTTATGATAGAAACAACCAGTAAATACTTATTGGAAACTCATCTGGCTTCTGAAAAGCTAGCATAGTGCATTCATTAACCAATAAAAGTATCTACTTGGGGGGATAGAGCATCTGGCAGATTTCTTTATGAGGCCCTTAACTCACCTTTCTTCCAAAGCTCTATAGTTACTTTAGTAGAGTTTATAAAATACTTCTTGTTAGGTTTATGAAACACCTATCCAATGACTTGTGTTGCTTTCATTTAATAGATCATTCAACACCAGCCAGCCAATCTCCTCATTCCTCTAATCCAAGCAGCCTGCCCAGCTCTCCTCCAACACACAACCATAATTCTGTTCCATTCTCCAATTTTGGACCCATTGGGACTCCAGATAACAGGGATAGAAGGACTGCAGATCGTTGGAAAACTGATAAACCAGGTGAGGTCTAGGTTTACTGTCTTGGGAAGGTGAAGTAACTTGCTATATCTTTACCTGGGATTTGCTACCCTATTTGTCAATAATAGAACATCTTGAATTCTTCTCTTTTCATCCTTTAGCCATGGGTGGGTTTGGTGTTGATTATCTCTCAGCAACGTCACCCTCTGAGAGCAGTTGGCATCAGGCCAGCACTCCAATCGGCACCTGGACAGGCCAGGGCCCTTCCATGGAGGATTCCTCTGCTGTCCTCATGGAAAGCCTAAAGGTGAGTAAATTTCTAGAACAAGAACCACAAGCCTGTAGCAGCAAAGATGTCTTTACTTGGACTCAGCTAGAAAGCTAGGCGTACTTCTACAGCCCTTAGAATTGACAGATGCATAGCATATGTGTAACAGTGTTCTAGAAATATGGTCAGCCTTACCAGGAGTCTTAAGTACAATTTAATTTTTAGCTTGTGAATCCTGTAATGATAAAGAAGTTTCTTCAGAGGATTAGAAGCCTAAAAGCTTTCACTCTAAGGTTAAGAAAATTCTGATTCATCTTGGAAGGTCTTAAGTCTTTTCTGACCAAGTGTAGGAAAAGTTTGTAATTTAAGAAATGTCTTGTTTGCCTAAACTCTTTATTATAAACATACCCTCTGGTACCACGTGGAACTATTAGCAAAAAGACTTCATTTAAAAATACAATTTTTCCTTTCCCAGTTTAAAATAATTTTAACAGGCACTAACTAGTCTTAGAGACTTACAATGATGTTTTCTGGTAGTTGAGTGTTTTATAGGGTAGAGTGGGGTTGTTGGGGCATATGGGCCTTGTAGTGGGCTGGGATTAAAACAGACCCGTGTCAGACACCCGATTGAGCTCTGCTGACAAGATGTGGGCTGTTTTTCAGTCTATCTGGTCCAGTTCCATGATGCATCCTGGACCCTCCGCTCTGGAGCAGCTGTTAATGCAGCAGAAACAGAAACAGCAGCGGGGACAAGGCACCATGAACCCTCCACACTGAGGCCAGAGTGACAACCCTGGGAATGAAGGCTCCATAAACCATGGCATGTTGGGCTTGCAGGACTGGCCCACACAGTCCCCTGCGGGTGGCGGCCCTCTTGTCTGTTCCTTGCCGTCAAGAGGGTGTAAGTGTTCCACCAGCCCGCTGAGTGTGCACGAAATGTCCGCAGTGCAACAAAAAGAAAAATCCATCAGGAACTCTCCGTCCCCCCAGGCCCTTCTGGAGGGAGAGAGGAACTGCTGTTTGTCTCACTCAGTTACCTGATATCACCGCCTCTCACCTTCTCGCCGTGCATGTCCCCAGCCACATGGGAAGTGAAAGCTGAGAAGGGAAGGCAGGTGGGAGAAGCCAATGGGAACTTCTCAGTCCTTTTTTCCCTCTTTGGGGAATAAAATAGGAATCCATTAATGATTGCTTTGCTGACTGAGAATGTAGTTGAAATTATTCCTAAACATCTTTTATTATTGTTATTACTCTCAGTAGTAAGGCATCACACTGAATTCTTCCATACACAGATGTTCTTCTAGTCAGTGTGTAGCAAAGACAGCCCCACTCACTGCTCCTGGGAGAGGCTGGTGGTGACAGGACAGGGAACCGACCCCCTCAGCCCGTGGAAGTGTTCCGCGGGGAGGATATGGGGTCTCTCAGAAGCTCTGGCAGGCCCTTCTCTGGCCTGGAGAGTCCAGCAGGAAATGCCCTTCGCTCTGCAGGTGCTCAAGCCCTTGAGGATGTGGTGTGGGTGTTGGTGCTGGGCCGGACAAACAGGTGACTGCTGTAGGATTTAAAATGAATATTCTTGATTCCTGTACTTCCTGCAGTAGTGAGCATAGCGAGCTGTCTCGGAGCAGGCAAGCTGGTCCAGCCGCGGCCTGATGCAGGTTACTGGGCAGAAGCGTTCAGTGTGGTTATTTTGTGTTGGTTGGTCTTCGTGCCCTCGTCCTCCTTACCAGCCGCCTGCACCTGTGCCCTTCCCTGTTGCTAGTAACTGTTTCTGTTCCTAATGTGTACAACATCTCACCAAGAAGCCACACTCCGGGCAGTCTGAAGAGGAGGGAAGCAATGCCGTCTACAGAGCCAGAGGCCCCGCCCCGCCCCGCTGCAGTCTCCAGCCTCGGCCTCGAGAGTGCAGTTCAAGGCACCGGGGACACGTGCACATCATGAACAGAGGAAACACAACAGAGACCGTTTTGGAAAAGGCGACAGAAAGGAAAATAAACTTTTTATTGATATTTATTAGGAGGAAAGAGGACTGAAGATGTTCTTACGTAGAAACAGAAGGACAGCATTTCTGTAGTTACTTCCTGGAAAAGTAATATTTTGAGGGGAAATTATGGAAATTATCTAAATGTCCAATTGCTGTGCTAGTGGTAGGGGTTATTTTCTGGGAGGTCTCTCCATTGTGTGCGTGTGAGAACATGTGTGCGTGTGTGTGTGTGTGTGTGTGTGTGTGTGTGTGTGCGCGTGCACGCACTCGCACGCACCCGCACATGCCCATCTGCTCCCCAGAGGGAAGGGGCTGTGTGTGAGTGTATGGAATTAGTGTGGATCTTAGCCGGAAAACAGCTGCAGAGCAAAGCACATCAAGGAGCCCCCGTTGTCACTGGAGTCTGGGCAACCCCAGCAGTTAAAAGGGGTGAGATAATGCTTACTGCTCTTCAGGAAGAGTGGTTAAAGCCCCCATATGCTTACATTATTGCTCTTTCAGTTTAACATGGTATTTGGGTTTGTTTGTTTTGTTTTATTTTTGAAAGGGTAAAGCACCCCCCAACCCCTGTCTCATGGCAATATGAAAAACCCTTCGTGCTTCTCTCCATCCCCTTCCCTGTGTCCACCTTTCCCCACCTCCCCCTTCCCTACTGCCTTTACCTAGTTTGTGTGTTTGAGCTCTGCATTCAGGCAGCTGCAACATTCCAGTGTTTGAACTGTCCCTGATTCTTGCACCCTAGATAAGCTTGTCTTGCACCGTAGACAAGCTAGCCAGGTTTACCATCTCCCTCCCGGCAGTGCCCAGTTCCCATCTACAGCCCCATTCTGCATGAGAATTTGCTGTTTAGAATGTTGTCTGACTCTTGGACTGGAGTTCCTTACCTTATCATCCTCACTGCAGGAGTCATGAAGAGGGGGAGGAGAATCTTCATCAAAAACTGGTTTTGAGTAGTAAACTTACTTTTGTGGGGGGTTTTGTTTGTTTGGGGGGATCTTTTTCTTTTTTGTCTGTCTGTATAAGACCTGCAGCTGCTGAAATCAGCTTTGCCTTTAATTAAACCATGTTCTCTCCAACCATATCTGTGTATATGTTTATTTTCTATCCTACAGTACACAGTATTGAAGAAAATCCAGCTTAAAGAATTCAGCTACTCACAGGTCATCCAAATAAAAGCAGAGATGATCAAAACTTGAATATGTTTCAGGGTTAGTTTCACTTTTCTTGGCATTCCAAACCAATGAATTATTATAGAAAGGATGGTAGAAAAAAACTGATCACCGTAGTTCTTTAATAGAGGAAGATTGACATATAAAGGAGTTAGGAGCCCATTTTTATCCCTGTCCTAGCAGTTAATGGGGCAATTCTGAGATAATTTATCCTTTTGACCTATAAAATTCACTAAATCTGATTAACATCAATGGTAATTTCTGTTCTTAACCTTGGGATTGCTTTGCTTCCAGTTGTGTCCCATGTCACAAGATTGCCCTGGTAACTTGCTGGACCTCCAAGGGCATGCTGCAGCCAGTGCGCACACTGACTGACCTCTCACTGGGCTGTTGATTCAGTCTACAGTTCATCTCCTTACTGTACTTTGCACAAGCGCCTACACATTTGAAAAGTTGTTAGCAAACCCATGCATACTCTCTAAGAAGAAGGGGCGGAGGGAATTAAGTTCCTAAGATCTAGTATTTATGGAATCCTTCCTTCAAGTCAACCCTACATATAGTCTATATAGGGCATAAGTGTAAAGTAATAGAATACTATGAACCGACTGACTTCCTGAACATAGCTTTTCATCACTTAGCTGTTAGTGGCATGTATTCAGTGTTGAACTCTGTAGTATAAGTCCCTCTCAGAGAATGCATAAAGGAATGTACTGCTACTATTGTAATTCTGTGTGGACTTGAATGTTGTATTCTATGGAAGCCTAACTCAGTGTAGGTTCTGTGTTCTGTTCAAGCAGTAAAACTTGACAAGAAAAAAACGTTAGTTTTATATGTGTGTGCCTTCTGAGTGACCTGTAAGGTTACCTGAAGCCTCCTCAGTAGTCTATGATATTAATCATACAGAAACAAGAGTGTTTCTACTTAGCGTTAGAGCCTGGACCCTGGGTGTCGTGTTTTATTCTGGATAAATTTGGTTTTTTTAATATATTTTTTTTTATTGAGCTGTTGCATATACAGCAACATGCATTAATTAAAAGTGCGATTCAGTGAATTTTCACAAAGTGAATACATCTGGATTACCAGCCTCTAGAAAACCTTCTCATGCCCTTCCAGATACTCTCTTCACTCCCTGCCTCTTCATGCTCTAGGAAATCTTTATCCTGAGTTCTTTTATTATTGTGTAAAAGGTTGAATTTTAACAAGAAAGTTAGGTTAGCTGACACTCCAAACTGTAATGTCTCTGTGATGCACAGCAGAGCTGTACTAAATCTTGCAAACAAATAAAGCTTTTTCTTGAAGTTACAGATGGTGAAACATCCTAGGTTGCTGTAGGAGTGCTGTCCAGATTCATGGCTGCACATTCTTCAACAAAAGCTCCTGGGAAAATGCCAACTTTTCCTTTACATTCCCCTTCCAGCCATTCTTCATTCACTGGCAAAAATGGAAAGTACACATGAGTCACTGAAAGAGCTACATCACACTAGGAAAGTGCCTATCGGGGTCCCCCACAAGTTTCTTTTGTCAGTTATCCCCCACCCCAAACTGGTAACAGGAAGGAAAGTATTGGAAAGTGGTCTGAACTTAAAGTGCATGTAGGGTTTAGCCATCTCAGTGATTTGCTTGGGATACTATGAAGAAATGAAATGCAGAACGAAGTAGAATTTTCAAAAAAGCTATGAGCCATATAAGATGAAATTGAATGTTTAGATTCGATTGCTTAAGGAAAGTGTGAGTTTTATGGGGAATCTTCAACAACAGAGGGCAAGCCTTGGTTAATAAAAATGAAAGTTCCCCCTATTCAATGATTTATCAGAGCATGGAAAGTTGGAGCTGGTAGTGGTTTAGTATGTAATTGTATAAAGGATTTTAGTAGTTCCCACTTTGAGCCCTTAATAGCGTAGATATAGCAGGGCATGGTGGCTCACAGCTGTAATCCCAGCACTTGGGAGGCTGAAGCAGGAGGATCATTGTGAATTTGAGACCAGTGTGGGCTACAAAGCTCAAGGCCAGCCTGAAATGCATAGCAAGACCCTGTCTCTAAAAGACCAAAAAAATAGTGTAGAGATACTGTATATGTGTACTCAGACTTTGGAATAACCCAATGCATGTGATGCACTTGAAAAACGAATGTTTAAAATGTTTTAATTACAGTAAGAGCATGTTGCCCTTAATCTCCCTTAGAGTACTATTCCTGATCAAAGTAAGACTAAAACTCAGCAGGGCAAATGTTAAATCCTGTAGCTTTATATCTGGAACACGGTGTCATGATGTGAACTGCAAAGGACTTGGGCAGGCTCACCCCCGGGCTCGCTGGTTGCAGCCCAGACAGCCTCTCGGGCTGACTGCTCAAACACTCTTAACTCGTTATTCTTGCGATTTTCTAGAACAATTCTGGAAGTCCTTTCATGAGTGTTTTTTATGAGTGCATCATAGCTGTCTCCACGTCCTAAAGTGATTCAAAACATTTACTTTTCATGGCCATTTTGACTTTGGGGAAGAGCCAGAAGTTGCACGGTGCCAGATCCAGTGACTAAGGCGCACGAGGACACGCCGTGTTCTGCAGGCCTACCTTTCCATTGGGTGGCGCTCAGCAGCGTTGCCCTCTTAGAAAGCACAAAAGAGGACTTGCAGAACTGCTTCAGGAAGTGATAAGAATGATGGGATACATGGGTTTCCAAAGCTAGAGAGAGGGAGTGTTCTGAGTATTTTGGGTGTGTTCAATGGCCGCGTCCCTTTGAATATTTTTGTTTAAACATTCATATATTTTGATCAGCCTTTGTAGTATCTCAGTCTCACTGAAGAAGTAGCCCAGAGAATAGTAATACTTTGCTCTGAGCCATTCTACCCGTAAAAACCAGACATTGTAGGTATAATCTCCAAAGCCCATCCACCAGACCACACAAGTGTCCTAGAAGTTCACCTTTGGGTATAAGATGGAACTATGATGTCTAGAACCTGCCCCTCCAGATTTGAAATTAATGTTGAATGTGGCTGAGCATCAAGTATTTCCTCTGGTAATTCTGGTTGTAAACTAGTTTTCATTCTTAGAGTGAGTATGGACTTGAAGCATCCTAGATCCTAGAACCATAGTAGAGATGCAAAATCTCAGACCCCATCCACACTTTAGTGTCCATTTTAAGAGGATCCCTGGTGATTCACAAGCACATCAAAGTTTGGGAAATATTTTATGGATGAAACCATCTGGTAACTGCTGAATGTGGTTGAACTCACCCTCAGTTCCATCTGTGTGTATCCTGAATCCTGTTTATGTTGAACTGTTGAGTGAAATTCTGAAGTGTAAGGGTACTTCCTGATTAAGACTTACATTTGTCATAGTAAGAAGCACTGGCTTTTCTGTAATATCCCAGGACATCTTTCTTGTATGTTCTCTCATTTTATCCCCCTACCTACTCCCTACCACCCCATTAAAAAAAAAAATAGACAATTTAGCAGAGCCCTTGATACTGACGTTTAGAAAATGGCCCTACGAAGCCTTAGCCTGATCCCTCCCGTTGAGTTTCCAATCTCCTCTGAAAGAAGTACACTGCAGGGCACTCTGCTTTTCTATACTCATTTTGAGTTGTTTTCCTGTACATATTTGTGTATTTTATAGCCTTTCCACTTTAAAATCTCTTGCTCTCAATGTCGTAATCTGTTGCATTTTCTGTTATGATTATTAATAGATTTTCACTACATGGTATTGCTAGTGCACAGCCTTTCTGCCATGTGAGCAAGGCTTTTTGTGCTGGGAGTCTACTGTTCCAGGAAGAGAAATAAGACTTAGCATAACTAAATTAGAAGAGTGTACAGTGTCCGAGTACAGTCAGACCAGCATCACCAGGGAAGTGCTCAGAAGTGCAAACTTGTGAGCCCTGCCCCGTGTATCTGAACCAGAGTCCCTGAGAAGTGGACCCAGGAATTCGATTTAGCAAATGGTTCTAGTGCTACTTAGGCATACTGAAGTTTGAGAATCACTAATTAGAACTCTCTACTTTTTTATTTTTTGATCTGTTGAGTCTTAATCCAGAAAGTTACCAGAAATATAGGGCAGTTATGAATAGCTGCCCCAGCTCCCTCCCCGACCCCTGTTGGGCCCAGACTTGGAATCTTCCTGCTTAAGTTTTCCCACAGCGCTGAAGGCATCATTACCAAATAGATGCTTTTAAGACAAAATTTACCAGCTTTTTTTTCCTCTTTGGAAAGTGCCCCAAATTGAAGATTTATGGTTAGGCACATAGGCAAAGTGGTTCTAGCCAATTTGTTAACTCAGAATGAAAATCCATGGTTTTCCAAGCAGCCATCTATAATAACAAAGGTGTTATCAGTCATATGTATATGAATTACTTGCCTGCTTAGTAGAGCAAGAGACAAGAAATAGATACGCATTCGTCTTTGTTCCCTCTTGCTGAAAGCAGGAAAGGATATTGAAAGTACTGACTAAAGTTAGGTTTGTGGGCTACTGGTGTTTTTGTCTTTCTTCCTGTTTCTGCTAAATGAGAGTTCCATTCTGTGACAGCACTTACCCTTTGACAGCACCAGGATTACATCCCCTTCCTGAAACTCCAGGTCCTCTGGTTGGGTAGCCTCGTAACTGAAGAGTGCTACCACCTGGCTCCCTTCTTTAAACTGAGATTCTTTTATCTGGCTGTTGATGTCAGATTTTTCACTTTCCTTAGGTTCTTCTAGGAAGCCTTGGTCACCCTGAAATAATAAAGGGCTTGTTAATTTTGCCAACTTCTTGGCCAGTCAACACTGAACATCGCAAAAGGAAATGGTAAAATACCAAATACAAGCTCATACAGACCAGTTTGTGATCAGTGCCTAGCACAGACCTCATATGCATTTTAAGGCTACTGAGTGGTTGGATGAGTGAAGTCAGTGTCTGAATAACCATATGTCTTAAAATGCCTTACTGGAACCTTGCTTTACTCCTAAGAAATGTAGAATGGGTTTCTTTTCAGGTGGAGAAAGAGCACAGCTCACAGGTGACAGCCAAGGGTCCAACTTAGGCTCTGCAGCACCATTCCAACAGGCTTTCCCCAGCACCACCATTAGGGCCCTTGTTAAAAATGCAAGATTGTTTGCATTCCTCCATCCCAGACCTACTGAAAAGACCTTCCTAAGGTGTGTGTGTGGGGGGGTAGTCTACATTTGAAGTCCTCTAGGTATTTCCTGTATTTGCTAAAGCTGGAGAACCACTGCACAGTGCTATACTACCCACGGCCATGAAGAAAGTTTGCCTTTTATCTGTAAAAACACTTTCTTACACATTTTAGACATTATAATCTTAGGCCTCTTACGTGTTATTTTGTGCTGCATAAATGGATGCAGTTTCTGGAGGTCTGAATCATGGGACTTAATAAATCAACAATAGAAACCATGTAGGCTAAATAAAGTGCAGTGTTAACATTTCCAGTGTCAAGTGTTATACAGAGGTGGTACAGAGGTAGCAGTGACCCTGGGGGTCTGCAGATGTAGGGTTATATGCCAGTTCCACTGCTTACCAGGTGTATGTTTCTGAGCAGCGGTGTAAACGCAGAACTTAAGGGCCTCACCTGAAGAGGCTGAGAGATTAAATGAGATGGTGGGGAATAATAATTGTTTATTGAACACATATTCTGTAACAGTACTATTTCAAATACATATGTTTAAACTTGGTTACTGATAAGTATTCCAGCTTACTGTAGATGTATAATAGGTATAACTTTCTAGAACCTGACTCACTAGCTCCAAGATAAGAAAGAGATATAGAGTGTTCAACAGTGGTCCCTGAGCCTGGATGACTTCCAGAAATCCTTGGGAATTTGGGGAACATTACATATGGATAGCCACTAAATGGATTGACCTCATCAAAGGGAAAAAATAATTTTTTAAAAAGTTTTTTAAGTGGAACCATATGGGCAGCAGAGGACTCCCTTCTAGGCAGATGTCCAAGTAAATGGATAAATTGCAGTATCCATGCAATGGAATACTATTTAGTAATCAAAAGAAATGGATTCCTGAAACCCAAAAGACTGTACAATATAATCCATTTATGTAAGGTGGTACAAAAGGCAAAGGAATGTTGATGGGAAGCAGGTAGTAGTTTTCAGGGGCCAGAGTTGAAGGAATTAACAGGGAAAAGACATAGCAACTTTTCCTCTGGAACTGAAGGGCCAAGCCAAGAGTGTTACCTTGTAGCTCTCCCTTCTAGCGTCTTGTTTTGCTCCTGATTTCCGTTGCTAGTCATTGAAATTACAGCGAGGTGGTAATAAATGCAGGCTCTGGAGCCAAGCGGCCTATGTCATCTTGGCCAGGTTGCTTGCCCTCTTTGCCCTCTCCTAAGCTATAAAATGGGATGGTGTACACCTCACGGAGTTGTAGGGATTATAACAATCATAATATGGAATGCACTGCACAGTGTCTGGCACATGGGAAGTTCTTGGAAGATGCTTGCTCCTTAGAAGATTAGCTCCTCCTCATAGGAGGAGGCTGTTACCAAGTCATCTCTGTGAAAGGGATACTCACTATTATTCACCTGGGAGAGTTCTTCATAGAAATTTAAGAAGGCAAAGAATGGTAGTGAGCTTAGCCTCAAGCTGTGACTTCATGCCAGCCATTGCTTGACAGCAATGGGCATGATGTTGACCTGTTCAGGCCTAGCAGCCAATGGAGGGGTCTTGAAGTTTCCTCTGGGCCCCTGGGCCAGCTGGGCCCACGCTTCTCCATGGGAAACCTTTCCCAGCTGCAGCTTTTACCCACCACGGCCCCAGTAGCATAGTGCCTGGCCGCAGAAGGGGCTCAATCAATGTTGAACCGTTGTCAGCCCTGGGCTCATGGTACTCACTACTGTGTTCTCACACCAGAGAGTCAGGCAGTAGTTTTTCACTTGGCTCCAGGCATCCTGCATGTTTTCTTCAGAAAGGGTCACCAGCTCATTGCTGTCCCGAGGCAGAAAACTGAATAGGGGTAATAAGCAAGGACCAAGTTAGAGGCCATAAGCACAGAAACCGTCCCATCTGTCCCCGGGGCCAGCATGAGATCCGGAGCTGTGCCCCTGAGTGCTGCCTGTGAGGAGCTCACCTCAGCTTAGTGTGTTCGGGCAGGAGCTGCAGTTTTTTGGACACCATGTGCCAGACTTGGCTGTAGGGGAGCCCAGGTTGAATCTCCATGACCACTGTGTACTTGTAGTGCACCTTGAGTGTGTAGGGCATGGGAACCCTGAGCTGTATTTCCTGAGAGAGGTAGAAGCAAAGGAAACTCCTGAGTGAGGCTTTCAGCAGCATCTTGGATGACCGTTGCTTGTCGTGCTGGCATAGGAGCATCCCTTGTATAGTAGGGCAGAAACCAAGAAGTGCCTGGCTTCACATTCACCCTGAAAGGCCTTTGGAAATCCTCAGCCTGACTCCCACTTGAACAAATATTCTGCTGGGCAAGATTTGACAGACCAATGGGAGAATGTGTGAGGGGGGAAGTGGTGAGGGGCTCCACAGCCCACAGACTGAGGTGGAACTCTGACCCAGCAGGAGACTAATGCAAGCACACCTGTGCTTGACAGCCCAGACCCTTCCATCATCTCCCACTTCCCTTCATCTTCTCCCACTTGAAAAAGGAAAGGAAATTTTTACCTTGGGCTCTTCTTTTTGTTTCTGACCTAAATGGAAAAAGTAAAAGAAAAGAAGTTGGTGAATGAACAGTCTTGGCTATCCCCTACCACGCACAGAATGGAACCTCTCAGAGCCTGGGACCATGGTGCTTAGCCTTTAATCTGGGGGTGATTTTTAACCTTAGTAAGTTGCAGGGAACATCTCACTCTGGGAAAATATGAAGGTCATGAATACATGAATGAAGTCAGTCTCTGCTTCCTAGGGAGCTGGTAGGTAATTACTGAAGAACTAGCAGTGCATCCTTACCAACCCCCAGCTCAGTTAAACCTGTATAATCCAAAGCAGTAAAAAAAAGCAGGGAGTGCAAGATGAGCCACAGGCCGCTGGAAGAAATATTAGAACCACTTAACTTTTACCTTGTCTTTTATTTTTGTGTATGTTTTCTAATGTGTTGTAACTTATTAACATAGTGATGTGCATATAACACGTGACAGAAGCATAAATATATTTACTATAGGGGGTACATGATTTCTAAAAACAACCACTTATCTCAAACTCTGCTGATCATTAGAATAACCTAGGTGTTGTTGTTGTTGGTTTTTTTTTTTTTTTTTTTTTGCTAAAAATACAAAAATCAAAATCCTAGGAATCTTTATTCTTAAAATCATCCCCGGTATGTGTTACCTTTGATGAGCCCCTAGACAGAAAGAATAAGAACAAAAAAGCAAGGATATGGACAGGAGATTGAAATAATTTGCATATGAATAAGCATTTTACAATATTAGTGTTAAATGTCCTAAATGTGACAACTGTATTGTGCTCACACAAAAGACTGTTCCTAGGAGAGGCATGCTCAAGGTGGGTTGTGTCACGTGTCTGCAGTTTAACTTGCAAATGGCTCAGGGTTAAAAAAAATTACGTGAAGGATAGCAGGACATGTACATGGTACAAGATGTAAACAACTGGTGAATGTGGGTGAAAGGCGTTCTCATGTTTATTATGTACTATTTTCTTGGTTATCCTGAAATTTGTTTTTATTAGTGGATGATCTGTTATTATTCTTTTTTTATTAAGTTTTACCAGTAGTTGAGATTTGATGATCACATTCATCATTGGGAATTTGTACCTATACATGATATGTCTTGACTCTTTTTTTCCTTCCCCTCCCCCCCAATCCCTATTCCCCTCATTTACAAAAGCTTTGTTTCCACTTTCTCCTCCTTTTCTCATTTTTTCTTTTTATTTTCTTCCTCCCTCCCCCTCCCTAGTTTCTCTTTCCTTTTGAACAATTTCTTCCTGTTTCACAGTATCTATTATACATTTTGGTTCTTACACTTTCAATTTCTCAAGTGTATTCTCAAGGTCCATCCCTTTAGCTATAAATGTCTCAAGTTTATCCTTCTTTTTGGCTGAGTAGTACTCCAAGGTATAAAAAAAAACCACGTCTTTTTAATCCATTCATCAATGTATGGGCGTTTGGGTTCTTTTAAGATTTAGTCATTACAAACTGTGCAGCTATAATCATGGGTGCACATATATTGGTGTGGTATGATATTTTTAGTTCTTTTGTGAAGATACCAAGGAGGGGAATAGCTGGATCACATGGGACCTCTAGTTCTAGTTTTTTGAGTAATCTCCACACTGATTTCTACAGTTGTACCAGTATATGCAATCCAAATCAGAATACCACTAGCATACCAAACAGAACTAGAGAAAATATTCCTAAAATTCATGTGGAATAAATGGTGCTGGAAAAATTGGCTTCCCACATGCCATAGACTAAAACTAGAACCATGTATATCACCATGCACTAAACCAAAATCAAAATGGATCAGAGATCTAAATATTAAAACAGAAAGACTAACTCTGCTGAAAGATAAAATAGAACTCTTGAAGACATTGGTGTAGGCAAAGATTTAATGAACAAAACCCCAACTATATGAGAAATGAAATCAACTATGGATTCTAATACAAAGAATCAGCAACCAGGATCTCTTCTTATTAAAAGCCTTTTGCACAGCAAAAGAAATCACCAACACAGTGAAAAGACAACCCACAGTGTGGGAAAAAACATGAGCCAGTTGTTGCTCAAAGGACTAATACTTAGAACATATAAAGAATTGAAAAAAATCAGATGCCCCCAAATTTAAAGACTCAATCCAAAAATGGGCATGTGAGATGAA
The DNA here is from genome assembly GCA_004027595.1 of Dinomys branickii. Taxonomy (NCBI): domain Eukaryota; kingdom Metazoa; phylum Chordata; class Mammalia; order Rodentia; family Dinomyidae; genus Dinomys; species Dinomys branickii. The sequence goes on along the minus strand of PVLD010000918.1, from coordinate 62,370 downwards.
TGTATACTTTTCAGATGAAGAAGTAGAAATGGCAAATAAATATATGAAAAAGTGTTCAACATCACTGGCTTATTCAAGAGATGCAAATTAAAACAACACTGAGATTCCATCTCCAGAAAGAATGGTTGTCATCAAGAAGTTAACTAATAACAAATGCTAATGTTGGGGCTGTGGGGAAAAGAAACCCTTCTCCATTGTTGGAGGGAGTGTAGACTGGTGTGAAATCTGCCTAAATTGTCCTAGTGACAGAAAGCCCGTTACTTCCCCAAACAACTTTTGGGGGAAAAAATCTCCCTTTTGCATTTCCCATTGCTTCTTGCCCACCCAGGACTATGGAGTGGTTTCTCCTCTAGATACAGCTCCTCAGACATTTGAAAAGAGCCACACCATGCCCTTCTGGTGTAAAAACATGTAATTATGGCAACTTTTCTTCAGGAGCATGATTTTAGTATTTAACAAATGAGGGCTCTAGCGACCACTTGAGAGGGGACACTCTCTGTCCTTCAGAAATCACGTTCAACCACGCCCCATGCATGTTTCGGAGCAGGCACAGGGAAGGGACTCTGACTTCAAGTTTGGGATGGTAGGTAGTGTGAGAAAGTGGGGCTTCGGCGTTGTGTGGTAATAAAGTGAGAGGTATACTGGGAGAAGAAAGCACAGTTTCCAGGAAAGCTAGGAGAGCCACTGTAAGAAGCCAGCCTGAAATATTCCTCAACCAGGCTTGTGGTGTTGCTCCAGGGCCACTAACCTGGTGACAGCTGGGGTCTCCCTGGGGCATTGGAACTGGGAGGAGTTGGGATGTCGGGTTCCAAGGAAGTTTCCTCCTAGAGGTGACGGGAAGAGAGCCAGAATCTTCATTTAGACAGAGTTCTCAGGGCTGGGCCAAGGGGAAGGAGCCAGGTGCGGATGACTTTCTAAAAGCTAGAGTGGTCACAACATCTGAGAAAGGCTAGGAAAACACACTGATTTAAAGGGGAAGAAAGTGTAGCCTGATGACAGTAAAAGTCACAATAGAAAGGACCTTTACAATCGCATACTAGGTCCTTGTCACCTTATCATCGCTTGGAAATATCCTGGAGAGAGGGTAGGATTCTACACTCTTGTCTCAATCGAAGAGAGCACCAAGAAAGGGAAATTCTGCTTCTCGTTTCATGGCATTTGAATACCTCAAAGCACCAGGAAGTGCTGATCCCATAGCATAGGAAGATAGGCTCTGCTGCCATCCTGTCATTACAGAGCTGCTCAGATGCAACAAAGAGCACTCTCTAGGCCTGGCAGAAGGGTAGGCTCTTTGAGGGAGCTGGCGGAGGTGGTGACAGCTTCCGAAAAAGTGGCTGGCAAGGCCCATTCTGACTCAACACTGTTAAGAGAGATCTTACTTGTTTTTAATGGCACTGCACCAACACATCGGCTGTTCTTCCTGGTAAAGGAGACACATGTGGGAAGAACTAACCCCCAAGATCCTGGTAGGCTTTGATTCCCAAACCACCCCGGCCAGGAGGAGTCACAGAGCACGGTGGGCCCAGTAGACCCTCCACTCAGCACGTCTGGGACTTCTCCCTTGTCCCCAGGTTCAACTCTGAGCAGCTAGTACCAACTCAGCTGGTCCAGGACCAACAAGTCTTTCTTCAGTGACAGTGACAGAACCTCTTCCACGCTACTTTTCTCCCCTCCAAAGAGATCTGCCACAAGTGGGAGGAAGTGAGTCAGGCACTTTGTTACCTGGGGCTGCTGCTGAGGATGAATTCGTAGCTCAACTGGCTCAAGGTAATTGCAGGGAACAAGCCCCTTCTGCAGCGCAGTGTCATGAAATCAGAAAGGGAAAACCAGAGTTATAATCAGCAGTGCTCCTGCCATGCAACAGCCCAGAGCCGTGGGGGGAGGAATAATGACAGACCAAAACACTTGGCTCATCTGCCAATAAGGTAGCAGATACTACTTCAGCAGAAGCTCTGCCATTTACTGCCAGGTCCCATAAGCTTAGGGGTCTCCAGAACCTCTGCATACCTGCCCGTTGAACATGACCGTGGCCCAGTTATCATTGCCCTTCTTTAAGACAAAGACGATGTTTCCTGGCATGACCTGGAGCTCCTCTGCTGTCTCAGGAACAAACCCAAACAGCACCCGGTGAGCCTCCCCTTCCAGAGCCCTGCGGGACGGGAGACAGAAGACCCAGCCCGCTGTTTAGCTTGGACCGTACCCTCTCACTCGGTGCTGTGCGACCAGCAGAATGAGACGGAACTGGTTCCAGGGTCATTCCAGCTCCACATCTACCTGCCCACGTGACCTGCCCGGCCTCCTGAAGGGAGTTGGCAAGAAGGTGCTCGTGAGGGTGCTGCCTAAACACAGAAGACTCTACTACCCACCCCCACCCACCCCCATTTTCCCCAGGGCTTAGGGTCCGAGAGCCCAAGAGCCTGAAACTACATACAGCACTGAACCCTCCATGTACTCTTTTTTCTTATACCCACACACACAAATGTAACGCTTTCCCCACTGGAGCTAAACCCTACCACACACCGTAGCTGTAACTCTTAACAGTTTGAAGTGTGACAGCAAAACCAGTACAAATTCCTTTTGTCTTCAAAAATCTCACAAGTAGAAAATTCTTTCTTACTAGATCTTGGCAGTCTTAGCATATGATTTCTTTTCCCTTCGTGAGTTGAGAACTTCCACCTTTTCACGTAAAGGAAGCTCTTCTCTTTAGCAAAACTCTTACACTTTGGAGAGTTTAAATTAAATAAGGATTACTTGAACAGAAGCACTGTGACGGCACAATAGACCATCTTTATTGCACAGACAGATGGCCGCTAAGTACCTAACGGGCAGGTAACACATAGAGCCTACCCTGCAGGACAAATGAATGATTCATATCCCTAGTGGGAGGGAGCAGGAAGTGTGAGATTTCATCATGCTACTCAGAATGGCACCATTTAAAATTTATGTTTTATTTCTGGAATTTTCCATTTAATATTTTTTGACTGTGGTACACTACAGGTAACTGAAAAACCAGAAAGTGAAACCGCATATAAACTGTATAGGCTGTGGGACAAGGATCAAAAAAACAAAGCAAAACAAAACAAAACAAAACAAAACAAAACACCACCAAAACAGCACAAGGCCATGAAGTTTACAGTCCCTAGCCTCCCTTCCCTTCTGGGGCAGAAGTTCCTAGCTGGGTAAAATTGGCCGGGTCCCACACGTGGGCTGGATGGGTCAGGGGAGCAGGGAGAGAGGAACGGCACAGGCGGAAGCTGAGTGAGAAAGATGAATGGCGGAGAGGTGGGAGACGTCTTGGGCCGGGTAGAGGGAGGAGATGAAGAGTAAGAGGTGAGCTGTGAGCGGTGCGAGGGTTGTACACAGACGGCTCCCAGTAGCCTTGCTGTGTGCCGGACAGAGCCATTTCCTGACTCAAGACCCACCTCGCTCCTCCACACTGGGGCTGCTGCTTCATGCCATGGAGGGATGTGTAAGCGAGGCTGGCGTCAAGGCTGCCCCGTGTGGTTTTTGGGCCCCCTCTGCTCATGCTAGCCTCGGCCCTTCCTTCTGACTCCAAACATCCTCTCTGCTGTGTAGGGAATACAGACTCCTCCAGCTCCAGGGCGCTCACCCAACCCCCTCACTTTCGTGGTTACTTTTTTCTAAGCTCTCTTTTTGCTAAGGAGCTAAGTAGGCTTCTTTTGTTACTTGAAGGGGATTCTTAAGAAAACTGTAGGTTGTGTCACTTTGCTTTCCATCTTACAGAAGAATGACTTCCTTTTCTTGAGTCCTTCCTCTTACTGCTTCAGAGAGCGTGTGCCAGTAGAGTGAGAAGCATCCAGACAGGAAAGGGGACACCACTGTGGCTTCCTGTGGAGAGAGCTCTAGCCTCACCCTCTTCCGAGGGGCCCCAATGCCAGCACAAAGCTGGCCTCTGGCCTTGGACTTTGTCCCATGTGAACTGCTGCACTTCCACAAGCTCTCACCACGTAAGCTGCTATGCACATTGACGTGGGGACACAGGGACACGATGTAGCTGTAGCCAAGCCCTGGTGGTCAGCTGTACAAGAGCCAAGACTCCCGTCCTCACTCCCGTATCATTCTGTTTTAACCTTGCAAACAGAAGGAGCCTCCCATTCTAGAAAAGTCCACAGATTTAGACCCAGCTTCGTCTTCTTTAACCTCTTATTGCCATTGACTTCAGCATGGAGTTGGATAGTCTGCATATGGATCTGAATCTAACTTACCTGAAGATCTCTGGGGTTTTGGGTCTAGGTGGAGGCTCAGCTGCCTATGGAACATTCAGAAGAGAAGAAGGGAGGACAGTGGGGGAGGGAGAGAGAGCAGACCGTTAATGGGAATGTGAGCATTCTTCCAGTCCAGAAAATCAAAGGCTGCATTTCTGGCTGATGGGAACACTGCCTAGGGAGAAGGCACAGTGCATCCTGACTAAAGCTTGGAAAATAACACCTCCCACCAGCTCCCGGGGCAGTGATTTCACCAGCACAGCACTTCCACTTGAGCCAGAGCTGGCTTCTGGAGAAGGTTAACTGTCACAGAGCAATGTGGTGTCAGGGAGTGTTTTGACCTTGAGTTCTGTCCCTTTCCCAGGACAGTTTCCAAAAGCTCTGTTCTATAATTAACGTCTGCTGTATCACGTGACAATTCTAGGTATTTAAAATCAACTCAGGACCCACTGGCCAGGCCAGCATCTTCTTCCAATGTATATTTCCTGTTTCTACACTGTATCTTAGAGTTTAGTCAGCTGGGCTTCTTTCCCCTCTTGTGGTCCTTTGGCTGAACTGAAACTCAAGGCACTTGGGTTTTCTTCAGTTTTATTGTGAAGAAACAGCTGAAGGAGTCTGGATGCGGGCCCTCTGTTATCCTTCTTACTGGTCACACTTTGGCCCAGCAGTGATCACGCTGACCCAGTGAGGCAGTCAGTGCTGTCCCGGGCAGGAGCCAGGGAGTGTCCGCGCTCAGGACACCTCCCTCTGCTGTGCTGCGCAGTGCTCTTGCTCATTGTGGCTCCACTGCAGTAGGGCTCATATGTCACCCTCCTCTAGTCCCGAGGAAGCTGTCTTCATTTCTAGATTCACTACCGTTCTGCTCATCTGAGACCATCTCTCCAAGCCCATTTAGGTCTGCAAAATGAGTCCCTCTGGCACCCGACTAGCGTTGCCAAGAAAATCCCCTAGAGAGAGGCAAATGAATGGGGCCAAGACAGCCTAAGTCCTTAAGGCCCAGGCTTATTAAAAAGCCTTCCACAAGCTGGCATTGGTGGTGCATAGCTATAATCCAGCACTTTGGGAGGCTGAGACAGGAGGGTCACAAGGTTTAACCCAGCCTAGACAATTTAGCAATCTATGACAGTGTCTCAAAAGTGGGGAGGTGGGGCTAGGGATGTAGCTTGGTACAAAGCCCCACCCTATCCCCAGTTCAATCCTCAGTACTGGGAGGGGTTGTTTCCACAGCTTGCATCTCAGTTTTCTGAGGGAATGGTCAAGGCTTCACAAAACAACAGATCCATTAGAATTTAGAGGGGTGAAGGCATGAGATTAGCTGACATGGCTATAATCCTGACTGGCCCTGGACACTGGGACTGAATGGGCAGGCTGTGCCCTCAGCAGCACAGAGTAGCTGGCAAGGAGCCCTCTTGTAAGGGCAGCCCAGCACAGTTCCCCCCAGGGGCTGTTTTTAGACATCTCTGGAGACTAGTTCCAGGCAGCAGGGCAGGGCCCCTCACCTGTGGCTGGAGCGGGGCGAACCCAGAGAAGCTGTCTTGATCCACCACAGACGCCACAACCTGAAATGGTGACAACATGGTGTGAGGGCTCTGCAGCCCTGCTTTCCCATCTTAAGATTTCCTCCTTTCTCACCCTGCAGATCCATGTTCTCTTGTGCCGGGGGCAGAAGGAGAGGTGGCTAAGGATTACATTACTCATCTTCTATATTGAAGTTTCACAACCAAGGAAACTAGTTCTCACTCCACCTCCAATAACCCAGCTCTCTCTTTCTCCCCAAAAAGAAATTTTTTTATTAAAGTGAAATTCGTATTAAGTAAACAAGTCAGTACATCCACAATGCTGTGCGGCCACAACCTCTATCGAGTTTCAAAACATTTTTCCTCACCCTGAAATAAAATGGTGTACCACTAAGCAATTAATCCACAGTCCTCTTTCCCCAGAGCCTGGAAGCCACCAGTTTGCCTTCCATCTGCGGATTTGCCTGTTCAAGTATTTTACATAACAAAAGGAATTGTACAACATGCGGCCTTTTGTATCTGGCTCCTTACATATAGCATCAAGTTTTCAGGGTTCATACTTGTTCCCTCGTTCCTTTTTTATGGCTGAGTAATTCTCCATTGTGTGGACAGATCACATCTTGTTTATCTATTCATCCACTGATGGATATGTGGGCATCTTTAATCCTAAATATGTGTCAAAGTCAAACTCAGTTTTGGAGTGGAACTGCTCACTGACTTTGGACCCTGTCTGAAAGGATTTAAGACCTGGATTCAGAAGGAGTCCAGTGTATGAAGGAGTCTGGTCACAGGGCTGTGCGATGGGGAGAGAGTCCTCCCAGCGGCGAGCAGTGAACTGCAGGAAGCCTGGAGCCCAGGGCACGCCCTGAGAGTCCTCTCTCCTAACCTATTCTCTCCTCCTCATGGAACCTTCTTCCCCCTGGCTCAGGCTTGTGTTAGTTTTGCATCCTGAGAGTAACCACAGGCCCTCAGGAAGAAGACAGCAGCCTGGAGAACACAAGCCAGAGGCCTCTCCTTTAGCCAGACCTTGTCACTGTGAGACAGCCTCTCCTTGTGATCATGGGGCCAGAAGCATGGGGAAGACAGCTCTTCTCAAGAGCCCCTATCTCCTGGAGCGACAGGCTCTGGCAGAGGAGCCTGGAGCACTCCCACCTACCGTGGCCTTGCCTAGGTAATCCTTCTTGGCCAGCTGGGCCACCTGTCTCTCATTTGGTCGAAACAGCCTCCCCACAGGGATTACCACCGGCTCATACAGCTTCTGTTTCTGTAACACAGAAAACAACGGGCAGAAAACAAGGGCAGTCACGTGCTCTTAATGCTAGCAGCTGGCTCTGAGAATTGTGTCCTCTCTAGATTTCGCCACTGTGCAGACGACATGGGTACAGTTAGTACTGCATCCGCGCCATTGAATGCAGCCACCCAGATGTCTTTGCGCCGCTTGGGATCAGAGTTCCAAATCTGGACACTGGGGTGATAACACTTGTGCAGCTCCCCTCATCAAATGACGTAAGATACATTGAAATAACCTCATGAAAGCATTTTCCAACTTGCTAAGGACCAGTCTTGTTATTATTCTCAATTGTAAGGTGGGAACAGTTGGTTTCAATAGCACCTTGTGCTGCAAAGTCATGTGGACATCTGCCAGTATTATGTGCCCAGTGGTCTCTTTCGCTAAAGGGCAGTGCCCTTCTCCCTGTCTGCATAGTGTCCCTTAGGGTGGCCAGGACCCTAGTAAGAGTCACGACAGCACTCTCCTGGGACTGGTGTTGCTGGCATGGAGAGCCATGTGCGGCTTGACTTGGGCCCTCTCCTCCCCGGTACTTTCAAAATCTTATTTAAAACTAGTTTCATTCCTCAATGCATTCAAACCCTTGGCAATTTTCACCATTTACCCATATAGTCCATACACTGTTGCTGAGAGATATGTGCCTGGCACTGTGCCAGGCTCTAGGACTCAGAAATGAACACACACAGCCTCTGACCTCACAGGGCTTGGGGGTTGCACAGCGCTGCTCAACACCTCAGATCCTGCTCCCTGTGGTGTCCCAGACAAGAGGTATGTGAGCTTTAGGGCTTGGCTACTCAGCACAGGTGAAAGAGTAGTGTTTCTCAGAACTCTCAGAAAGGAGAAGGCCCCTTTCGTGGGGTCCTTTGAAAGCAATAAGAACCTGAGCAGGTCCTCTTGCCACCTGCGTCACCACCACGCTCACCCACACGCTTTCCATGGCCTTGTCAATCTTGGAATGCCTTGGCTCAGACTTCATGCTCGTTGCCAAAGCTAACTGTTCTTCAGCCTTTTTCCATTCCTCCTTCTTGGCATACATGAAAGCGATGTTGTACAACACCTACAAAGGCAGAGGCCACAGCATAAAACTCAAGGCTATGCTGAGTACCAGGGAAGGATTTACAGGTACATACAGGGAATGCAGCCTAGCAACACCTTTGCCTTCGCCAGCTCTCCTGGGACTATGTAAAATATCCAGATGATTTGTCTTGCTGCTGAGTTAGGTCAAGCACAAGCAACATATATGGTATAACCTCAACATCATGTGTGTTCTTCCAATAGTCAAGTAAGTCAGAAGGGGACAAAAACTGCTGTGTTGGTTTAGTATGGAGAAGGATGACCTGTCCAAGTCGCCTTGAGGAGGCAGAATTGAGAACAGAAGTAGTATGTGCCCTCCTAGCTCCTACCATGGAGGCAGGCCAAACCTTTGGAAAGCTGCAGGATGGGGAGGGGGTTCCAGATACACTGTCCTGCAGCAGCACCCCAGAACTGGGCTTGGGCCACACGAGTTAAGCAGACTGTAACATAGCAATGTGTGTGAGGAAACTCCACAGACAAAATTCATCAGAGCTGGACAGGGACTTCGCATGGGGCTCACAGAGCACTTTGCCTGGGGTAGGAGAGAGTGGCACATTAATTTTCATAACTTTGTGGATCTTTAACTGGGATGTGGGGTTATGAGTATTTGTTTTATTATCATGCTACACAGCCTACACATAGACTCAATCTTCTAGCTGCATTAGCAAGATTTGTTAAAAACCTATTTGACTGAAACAAAGTAGGAAAGGTAAGGAGGCTGTGGAAATGAAGGGGTGTGACTTTTCAGACTAGGCTATAAAAGACCTGACACCCCATTTTACCTTCTCGTGGTGCTTTGCTCTGCAGGAAGCTGGCGGCCATGGCGTGCCAAGACTCAGGCAGCCCCAGGGAGGAGTTCATGTGCAAGAGCTGAGGCCTCCTGCCAAGAGATGCTAATTTGCCAGACATGCATGGGTGGCAGATTTGGCGTTTCCATGGAATTAATGACTGGTGCTAGATGATGGGGGCCAAGACCACGCCTGGAAGTGGTGACCTAGACCCTTCCAGGCCCATTTTTGAGCATCCCTGAATAGATGCCTGCGTATGATGGCTTGATTTAAGACCGAGGAGGGTTTTTTGAACCCAAGGCCTCATGCATACATGAACACTCTCACCACTAAACTACATCTCCAACCATTTTCATTTTTAAAATTTTGAGCCAGGGTCTCCTTAAACTATCCCAGGCTCATCTCAAACTAGCAATCCTCTGGCCTCAGTCTCCCACACAGCTGGGATTACAGGCACATGCCACTATACACAGCTCTATTTAGGATTTTTTGGCTCTACATGGTGCAAAAATACTACAAAAACAGTACTTCAAATTTTTAGTTTTTTTTTTTTAATCTTTTCCCAGCTAGCAATATGTACTATGATCTTCTCTTGCAATATGGGCAGTGGCATCTTTAAGCAAGGACAGACGACCAGACTGTGCTGTGAGCTGTGAAGTTTAGTCAGATGCGTTGAATACATTTTCAATGTAGGATTTTTTTGTTTTGTTTTCTTTTAGACAGGGTTTCATTATGTAGTTCAGGCTGGTCTTTAACTCACTATGTAGCTCAGGCTGGCCTTGAACTCACAGTGGTCCTCCTGAGTGCTAGGAATACAGGTATGCGTCACCATATCCAGCCTAATTTAGGATATTTTAAATTTAATATGGGTTTATCTACATAACCTGTAGCCATTAGCAGAGAAGCCTCTGTCCATAGTTGGCTGCCTGCCTTAGTCCTGTGAACAAAAAGAAGAACTCGTGGTGGTTCCGAATTTCCTATGTGGTTCTCAGTCACCTTTTCTTGAGACTTTTTCCCTCAAGAAGATTTTATGACTGGGTAACTGGAGAAACCTTGAGACTCCTAAACAAGAGGTGTGGCTTCTTAGAAGCCAAGGTTACACCATGGTGAGAAGAGGAACAAGATTAAAAGAGGGCAATGACTGTGGGTGCCCCATGGCACAGGGTCTGAGATTCTGAGAGGTGAAGCTCCGCTTGTAATGGAGCCCACTCAGCCAGTATTTCTTGCCCATCGGGTTGGTTCAACCCAGGCCACGTGGAGGATGCTCCCCTCCTGAAGTTCTGATCTTTTATCCAGACCCACTTGGTCCCCTAAACCTTAAATCTGCATAAGTGGAGGCAGATTTGGTTATCATAACCAAGGGTGGGGTGCTACTGGTATCTAGTGGGTAGAGGCCATAGATGCCGCCAAAGACCCCACAGGACACAGGACAACTCCTACAATTAAGAATGCCCAGTCCAACCAATCAGTGGTGCCACAGTTGAGAAACTTTCCTCTGGAAGCTGGTCAAATGCCAACCAATTCCTAATGCAAAGCCTCCTCTGCCCAGACTGTGAGAAGTGGAGAAAACTGCAAGCCTGCTGTCGGGCTGGGATGGGGCCACATGTCCCCAGGGGCCCTGGGCAGCCGTGGACTCTATCTTTAGCCCTGAGAAACCCTGGGAATACTTCTTATGCCTGAGAAACTAAAGCAAAGGGACTTTTTTCAGCAATTCTTCTAAATAAAGATCCATGACGTTTGCGAGGATTTTAGTTTTTTAAAGCTGCTGGTATGAGGGTTGGGGAGGGGAGGGAAGGTTGTTGGGGAAAAGTCCACGAACCTGCTAAGGCAAAGCCAGTCATGTCTCTCCTTTTTGGTGATACAGAAAAGTCCTGCTACGGAGACTTTTACTTAAATTTGTGCGTTGAGCTGTTCTTTGAAGAAGAGGTGACGGATTTGTGCCAAATTATCTTCCCTCTGTCTTTGGGCATCAACTAAGTACTAGGCTGAGAACCATTAATATTGGAGAGTGTGATCTCCATTTGGAGAGGGCGAGGTTACAGGAGGTGCTATGTGGAGACTGAGTTTGTGATTTTGGATTTGTCAGTATGATGCCGAGCCAATAGTGTGTCAACCCGAATTGCTAAGTGAAACACACAGATTATTATAAATATTTTCACAGGGAGCACATTCGTGTCATCTCCCACAGGAGAGCCCAGTGGGCTCATTTTGCGTGGCCTTTTGAGCCTGCGAAGAGTCACACCAACTAATGACTCTGTGATGATCTTGCTTTTTTCTTTTTGTGGAGCTGGAGGTGAACCCTAGGCAAGCGGTCTACCATCAGCCCATCTGAAGCTTCTCTTAGGGGGAAATCTGACCTCAAGGCACAGGAGGCCAGGTGGCTTTCACAAGCCCCTGCAAGTGTCAGCAAACAGAAATCTGCTCCTGCCTGAGCTGGCCCTGCCTCTTACCTCACAAGCAAACAGCTTGAACTGCAGCCCCAGGATCTTGTAGTCTATCAGCTGGTTCCCCCGAAGCTGTGTCAAGGCCTCTTTAAGGTCTTTGATGGCTAAGTCATATCTGCGGCACAGAGGAAAAGAATAAACCAGTACAGAACATGGAGGAATAAATGCACAATAAAAGTGTCTCTGCTTCTCCCCTCCCCACCCATCTCATTGGGAGAAAAAGCCTTTTTATTTTCTTGTGACCTGTTCTGGTTTTTCAGCAACCCTGAAACCAAGGACTCCTTGAACACTGTGTGAACCTCCCCCACGAGTCTGTGTGTCCCAGCCTGGCCCCTTCAGGCCTCCAGTCTGAGACAGACACAAGGATTTTCTTCTCATGGACAGAACATAACTCCCACTTTTGTGGCAACCTAGTTTGTCCTCTTCAAATACAGCCAGCATTCTCTTTGGAGGACTCTGAGCAGAGCCACAGCTGCCCACCGTGGGTCCCCACAGAGTCTCCGGGCTGATTTGGAAAACTGCTGGCTCCTCACATCCTTCCAGCTCCTGCTCCTGCAAGGTCAGACCAGTCTGGCCCAGCAGTTAGGACTGCTGTGTTTGGAATCGCTGGAGAGAATGGGGGCTGGACACATCAGTGAGGTTCCAGGGGTGTAAGCAGGACCTAGATCCACACTCCTGAGGGAGGTGAGCAAGGCCATGGGCCAACTCTCACCTCCAGCTGTGCTGCAGGGAGGCACCCACTGCTGGGCTGCAGGGAGTGAAGAACAGCAAAAACAAGCTACCCAGGCTATTACCGGCTCAGCCTCTGGCCTGGCAGGGACAGATTTGGCTGTTTGGCTGTGGCACTTACTTGGAAACAACTAGGCGGAAAGCCCCTAGGCCACTATCTGATCCCTCCTGGGCTTCTCCTGGAGGAAAGCCTGGAATTTGGACACACGTTGGCAGGAATCCTCAGGAGGAATTGTTGCACAGGAAAGTACCCTAAGCTAGGAGCCAGGGGCCAGAAGGTCTGCGTATCTGGGAGGCTCCAGTAAATTACTCTGTGGCCTCAGGTCCTGGTCAATAATGTGGGAGCATACTGTCTTCAGGGAGCATATTACACACAAAGAGTGTATAATATGAGAAGTTTGCTACTATGTGGTCCCAGGTCCAAGTTCTGCAGTCAAAACCAACTGAGACTGAGTCTTGGCTCTGCCGTTTACACCTGGTTACCTCACTTACACCTGGGCAAGTTACTTCAGTTCTCTAAAGTCTAGTTCCTCATCTTTCGAATGAGAAAATGATAAAAATAGTACATGCCTCTCGGGGCTGCTGTGAGAACTGCATGAGATCATGCACTCAGGTGTTCAGGGAGTGCCTAGTGTATACAGTAATTCCTTTAGTTTTCAGCTTTAAAACTCTATCAATTAAACCCATGCACCAATCATTTCTCGCATGCTTTTTAAAAGCTTGATATACCACACCTATTAGGTATCATCAAGAGACTTAAAAAATACATATGTGTAGAAGCTGGAACTCCTGTGGCTCTTACTTGGACAGCCACAGAGGCTTAGAGCTGCCCAGGAGGGCTGGTTGCCTCAGAGTGTCCTGGGGGATTCGGACCCCAGGTGTTTGGTAGAGAAGCTGGGCCTGCTGTCCCATTAGGTCTGAAGTAGCTCACAAGCAGGCTGCTGCTACAGTGGCTACAGGAGTGATGGGAGAAGACAGCCAGGTTTAAATGGGAAGATGGCTTTCCCTGGAATCCCTGCTCTTGACAAGGACAACTGCAAAATGGGTTAGAAGCAGGCCATTCTTTAAGAAGCAATGAGTGGTTCAAGTCGTCGTCATGCATCTTTCAGGTCATCCTGAGGAGGAGGAGGCAGGCACACCACGGGTTTCTAAATGAAAAGCCTGGGTTAGTGGGATGTTCGCTGAGCCGAGGAGGAGGAGCAGGTGGAAGCTGAGGTGTCCTGTTGCCTCCCCTCTGTGTTCTTCCAGCAGCCTGACTGGAAGCAAGCAGAAGTCCCAGGGGGTGTGCTCAAAGTGCACTTGGTGTGAACCCACAAATGTGCCTCTTCCCTGCCAAGTTGGTTAAGCAGATGGATTTCCACTACGAAGAGACCCACCTGCACCTACCTGGCAGTGCAGGAGGCCACAGAAGCCTCCTTATACTCTTCTAGCCCAACAAGATGTGGGAGAGACCTGGTCCGCGTGGGAGGGAGAAGGCACGGAGAAATGATTCAGGGTTTGCTTTGTGTGATGAAACACATGGAGAGGTCCCTTCGAATTGTACATTTACAAGCATGTCTTTGAGCACATCTGTGGGCCTCTACTGAGCCTCCCAGTGTTGGACCCGAGGGGCACCCATAGTGTGCGGGGCCGCTTTGACATAGCACAAGTCTGAGCAAGGTCGGAGCGCAAAGTCCAAAGCAGGGGTCAGCCCTGTGCGTCGCGGGCGAGCACAGACTGTGCTGCTCCTTGTTGCCCTTCTTCACAGTTCTCTTCTGGGCCAGCCAAGCAGCCCTGCCTGCCCCTGGTTCTCTGCATGCCCAGTGACTCCCTGTGGGGCACCCTGGCTGTACCGACCCCACTCTCTCAGGCAGGGGTTCCCCACAGAAGCACAAACCTTGCTGTGACTTTTCACAGCTCCCAGTTTGAGAGGTTCATGATCATTTTTGTGATAGGCTTTGCAGAGGTCTGTTAGCAACCCCTAAAGTTTCTACTTGTTCCTTAGCTACCAGTGCCTGTGCAGCCTGCAATCCTGCAGCTCCTTTGTCTGCCTCCAGAAACGTCACAGCAAGGGGGGAGTCCCAAGGCCCAGTGCCTTTGGAAGCTGCTGGGTCAGAGGCTCAGCCCCAGCTTTCTCTGGTTAGTCTCTAAAGCCAGCTCAGTCTGCAGGTCTCATCACTATTTTATTTTCACCATCCTAAGATTCTTGATTTCAGGAGGCATAGAATCTTAAAGAGAAGCTAGAGCTCCTTCCCCTTCCTGAGAGGCGAGACAGCTTGGCCAGGTCACCCCTGAGATGCCACCCGCCTCCTTGGAAATATGCTGTAACTTTGTTCTGTTGAAACTTTATAATGACGGAAGAGCCACACAGCAACACAGGAGAATAAGGTTACACAGAGAAGCACCATCTGTGACATCATCCCCCAGCTCAAATCCCATTTTGCCTGGAGGGACCCTAAGCCATGCAGTGGGAAGTGACCTGTCCAGGTCCCCTTGGTGCACTCATCAAGAAACAGCATGTATAGCGCACTTGCATCACGCTTACTGGTCTCGGTGACTTGTTTCCCTCTTCGAATCTCTAAGTTCCTGAAAGCAGAGACGCACACCTTTCCACTGAATTAATTAAGCAAGCATGTATTAAGGAACCAATATCTATCTATTTACAGAGAGGTATCAGCATGTGTGTATATAGATTTCTTTCCTTAAGGATGGTAGCAAAAGAGACAACTGTAAAAAATACCTGTCATAGACTAGACCTATGTTGTAAGAGGCACAAGAGAGCGGGTGTGTGGTTGTCGCCCCTGAGGGAGGGTGTGGTAGAGGCGCACAGGCAGGGGGATGAGTGGGTGGTGAGCAGCAGCTGGGCCACAGAGGAGCAGACAAGGAGACTTGGCCTTTACCCTGCAGTAATGGGAGCATCCAGAAGCTCTCAAGCTCATCAAATGGAGTTTTTAAGAGCACTCTAAAATATGGGTGAAGGCTATGAAACTGGTGACTGGGAAGAAAATCACTCGAAGCGATTGTAGTTGTTCAGTTTTTACTGCTGAAAAGTAAGGGTTTTAACCAGGGCAGCACTGGTAGGAATGAAGAGAAATAGATTTGTCACCTTGACAAGGTTTCAAGTGAGGGATGTTCTGGGTTGAGCCTAGGTACCAATATAGGATCCAGGACCTCCTTTAGGAGGTAGGTGGTTACACACGGAGAGCAGTACTTTAGAAGAGGGTACCCTTGCCCAAAAACGGGTCCTTAAGGTTCACATACGGACTTCCACATCCATACGCCTCAAAATTGTACATGTAAGGGTGTGTGTGCTTGTGTGTCACTTCTGGAGAGAAAGCCCATGCGTTTTGCCATTTACCAACCCCTGCTATAGTCACACAAGAGAAAAGAGTTAAGAACAGAATGGTAAGAGCAATACTGATACCGACAGGTTGGGCAAAAGGAAAGGAGCCAGCTGGGGGTCGGGGGTGAGGAGCACCCCATTTAGGGTTTCTTCCTTAGAGAGCTGTTGAACTATAAGATTAAATCTTGTAGATGTTTTCCTTGGATTGAAGTATTATAAGGCAGATTATCTGAGTCCAGAGTCTTCCCTTTAGATCTTTCTAGCCCATTAAAAATCTTAGCCTTTCAGGCTCTGGAACTTGTGAGCATTTTCCTGTGGGAATTCCTTCCTGAAGCCATTCTTTTTCTATTGTCCCTCCGCATTACAGGTTACTAGAGCTAATTAAAGAAATGGCCTTAGAATTTGTCTTTTGAGATTCAAAACAGGCTGCAGGATTTGGGCTTGGCCTCCCCGTGCATTCTGTACATCTGGAGAATACCGAAGATGCAGGAGGGAGTGAAGAAAGAAGGATGTCAAGCAGGGAGGTAGGCGGTCAGACAGAGGCAAGGCTGCGATGAAGGTAAACAGTCTTTGTTGTCCCCCAGCTCCAGGCACTGTCCCTGATTGCTTCTGTGTCTATGGTTTTTATTTTGGGAAGACTTTGCTTCTGCTCTTATTCATTCAGGTAATAGCCTACATCTACATCCATGAAGTTCTCTGAGTGCCTCTGGTTGCTCCTAGCAACAGCTGAGAACCTGGCTTTACAGTCTGTGTTTCTGACCAAAGCCTAGGATCAAAGCCTTCCAAGGCCCAGCCCCCTCCCCATCTGCCCATCTGCTGCAGCCTTCCGCACCCCTTCAATGCCCTGCCCATCTGCACCCCAATGCACGCCATGCTTGGACCAGTTCTGCTGTTAGAAAGATCTTCATCAGCCACAGCCAAATTCCTTTTCCCCAGAATTTGCTCCCACTGCTGGAACAATTTCTACGCAGGGCCAATTTGCCATTTGAAATTCACACTTGGAATATTTTTCTTTGTTATTTATAGATTTGTTCTTTGGGCATTAGAGGGAGGAGTGGGAATTGAAATTAACTTTCATTTTTAATTTATCTTTTTACTAATTCGTTCATGTGGACTGTGAACATATCAAAAGATGCAGAGAGGGTGATACAAGAAAATGGATCTACAATCCCATCATCCAGAAAATACTACCAATAAATTTGGTCTCTGGTCTGTAGTCTTTATTCTGCGAAACAAATGAGATTTGCTGTATGCACTGACTTGAAATCTGTTTTTAAACTTTGACATCTCCTGTGAACTCTCTCTCTCTCTCTCTATGTATATGTATATGTATGTATTAGTTATTTCTCTGTATTAATTTACTCTTACACTGGTAATAGTTTATGTTCTCATTTCTGTGGCTGACTTATATTTCATTCAATGTATTAAGCCAGGCTTGAAAGTGCATTTTGCTGGGATGAAGCCAGGGTTGGATGTGGTTTCTGGATAATCCTCTTCTGGGGACAGCTCAGTACATCTGAGTTGGAGGCTGCCATGAGTGACCCCTGAAGGACTCTGGCAGGGCTCCTTGCTGGCTGAATAGCAGGGCCACGGTGGTGTGCAAGGCATGCTGTGAGGTTGCCACCACTAACTTACAAGTTGGGACTCACCTGCCTTCTCTCCCCAGTGCGCCTCTGCCTGCCAGGCTTACTTCTTGCCTAACTCCACAGAAGGCCCTGTCCTGCCACGCTTCCTTCCCAACAGAGGCTGGAAGGTCCCTTTGCAACGGCAGGCCCAGCAGGACCGAGGCCCCTGGTTTCTCTCAGACTTCCCTGGTGTGGGTAACCTTGGCCCACTTACTTCTCTGTCTGGCAGTAGAGCATCCCTCGTTGGAAGTAAGCCACGGCCAAGTGCTTGTCCCGGTTGATGCTTCTAGTGAAGGCCTGTGGAGAGAAGGCCAGGGCTGGTGAAGAGGTGCGGGATGAGCTGGAGGGTGAGTTCAGAAGGGTTCCAGAACTATGCGGGCCTTCAGGAAACAGGAGGACAGCACAGACCCCTGGGTCAGAACTCCCCGGGTTGTCACATCATCACTGCTTAGCACGTGGCAGGACACTTGCCCTCCGCAAACCTTTCCCCTCTGTGAAACGGGGATGCCACTATCTGCCTCTCAAGGTTAATGGCAGAGTCAAAATAATAAAATGGATTGAAATTCAAAGAATATAAAACATAAAATGATTTGCTTATAATACAAAACAGCACATAATTAAAATAATAGAAAACAAGAAAAGTATATATAAAATGCTAGTATGAGGACCCCAGAGGGACACTAGGCGGGGCAGAGAGTGAGAGGAACTCAGCGGAGGACTGTGGGGAGACGCCCAGGGCACGAGGGCAGAGCCAAGCCAAAGAAGGGTGTGATGGCCACAGGATGCACGTTCAGGCCAAGGTGGCAGCGGTGGTCCACGCTGGCCTGGCAGCCCCTCCTCCAGCAGGAGGCGGGCGTCCGCACCTGTGCCTGTCGGGAGCCGGAAAATGACTTGTCACAGGCGAGTGCATCTCAAGTCACTTGCTCCTTCCTGTCAGGAGGGTGTGGCCGGGGCCCCCTCACCAGCAGCACAGGAAGGCTGGCGAACAAACTGTGTCGCCAAGCGTGCCAGGGGGCTCAGTCTCCAGAGCAACACGCAAAGATGGCAGAAAAGGTACGAATAACTTCTGTGCAGCGATGGGAAACATACACCTTTTTTTTTTCCAGCAGCAAGGACTGAACTTGTTAGGCTAGTCCTCTACTACTGAGCTACATCTCCAGCGTTTTATATTTTTTATTTTGAGACAGGCTCTTGCTGGGTTGCCTCAGCCTCCCAAGTAGCTGGGATTACATAGGGGTACCCCACAACATCCACTTACACAGCCCTTTAATAATCGCTGTCTCCCTTCATCCTCACTATGTATAAGCCCGGAAGGTGCAAAGAGCCAGAGGTTTATGTGGCTTGCTATTAAAGGCCCAGGGAGGTAGTGCTGGATTCAGTACCAGGTCTTCTGCTTCCTCAAAACTCCGTGCCTTTTTCACATTACAATGATCAATCCAAAAATGTGGTTACTGTGAATGTTTGACTCTATATTAGGATACTGAAGAGATTAAAAAAATGCTAAGACACCCCACACCATGCCCTCTGCAGACATCAGTAATCAATCACAGTAGGATTTCCTTTTGGCAGTCTCAGAACCTTTAAACAAATGGCTGCATAACTGGCCAGAATCATCACCCTGGGATGAAACCCGCTTTTCGTAAGTGCCTCTCCTCAGTCTCTTGGGCAGGCAGAGCTGACACATTTGAAAGTCTTGGAAAGCCACAGAGGTGCCTGTGATCAGCTGCACAGTGCTGAGACAGAGACCCTATGTCCAGCAGAGAGATGTTCAAGAACATGTAACTAAGAGTCTTCATAAAGCTGTTAAAGAATAATTGTGGAATGTTTTGAGTTTAGTACATGGAGAAGAAAGAAGAATGTAACTTGCAACCCTGGGGAGCTTTTACAACTGTGGCTGCCAGGTCCCTCCCCAGAACAATTAAATCAGGACCTCTGGGGGTGGGGTCTGGACAAATTTTGTGCTTTTAAAGCTCCCCAGAGGCAAGGTCTCTAAAGTGCAGCTGGGGCTGAGAGCAGTAATTGGAGGGCACCAGCAGGCAGGGAGAGCCCCCACCACTCACCTTCTCGGCCTCCGGCATGTTTTCCAGGATGGTGTGCATGCAGCCAATATTGAAGCAGATCCGGGAGTGGGGGTCCTGGACTGCGTTGAAGGCATCCAGGGCCCCCTTCCAGTCCTTCTTGTCAGCTGCCTGCACCCCTTCGTTCCAGAGGCTGATGGCCTCAGCCAGGGACATGGTCAGGTGGAGGCCAGGTGGCGGCTGAGAGAGCTGCTGGCACACTGGGGGTGTGAGGGGAGGCCCCAAAGGAGGATTGGCCCAGAGCCGGGTCCTAACTTTCCTGGCCTGGTGTGCAGAATGGGGTTCAGCCTCCCTTAGGACAACTTCTGGGTGTTGTAAACGTCTCAGGAAATGTCCTCACTTTCCAGGAACTGACGCACAACTTACTCTCAGAGAAAAGGAGAGAGACTGGGGTGGGGGGTGGAGGCGGAGGGTAAGGAGAGAGGAAGTACATCAGATGGGTCAGTTCCCCAAAACGCTTCTTCTCTGTCAGGCTGGAGCCGGGGTGGCCTTGGCAGTCAGCATGCAACATGCACTGGAGCCCACAACTTGATCAAACACAGGTATCAGGTGGCAGAATAATGTTTCCAGCCTTCTGTGAGGTCTTTGTCACTTTCTCTTGGTCTCATAAATGGTCTCCACATGTTAATTTTTGAACAAAATAAAGAATTCAGCACATTTCTGGGATAAGATGAATGATCTTGGGCAGCGGAGGTAACTTACATACACTCAAACTGTTCGGCGGGGACTGATTTCCCGCAAATGCCTGAAGTGGGGGCCAGGTATGCTGGTGACCTGTGACTTCCCCGGTCCTTCTGTGCCCCGGATGGGTGACTACTCCAATGAAAAAACAGATTTAAGATTCCTTCCCTTTCTGCCTAGGAAAAGTGAAAGCCAGTAAAATTTCCCTGAGGAAAAAGTGAGGGTAGTCGGTCTAACTAACGTGACTTACAAATATCCTGACTTTCTGGTACACAAAATTCACATTTATGACAGATAAATA
The DNA here is from genome assembly GCA_004027595.1 of Dinomys branickii. Classification (NCBI taxonomy): domain Eukaryota; kingdom Metazoa; phylum Chordata; class Mammalia; order Rodentia; family Dinomyidae; genus Dinomys; species Dinomys branickii. The sequence continues at coordinate 42,297 of PVLD010000918.1, read as the reverse complement.
CTTAATGCTAACTCTTGTTTTGAAGCAACTGGAAGAACTCATTCATCACTCACAGGGTTTGTAGGATCAAAAGCACGAGTTGAAAAGATGTTCGTGTTTTTGCACAGACCTTCTCTGCACTTGGGGGCCCTGTCCACCGCTTGCTTTCTTTCTTTCTTTCTTTCTTTCTTTCTTTCTTTCTTTCTTTCTTTCTTTCTTTCTCTTTCTTTCTTTCTTTCTTTCTTTCTTTCTTTCTTTCTTTCTTTCTTTCTTTCTTTCTCTTTTATCTCTCTTCTTTCTTTCTCTTTCTCTGTCTCTCTCCTTCCTTCCTTCCTTCCTTCCTTCCTTCCTTCCTTCCTTCCTTCCTTCCTTCCTTCCCAGGAACTGAACTCAAGGCCTCAGGCAGGCCCTGTGCCACTGAGCTGAATCCCCAACCCCACCTCACTTTTTTTTGCCTTGTGGATTCTTACTAACCCTTCAGAACCCACCCTTCAAGTGACGTTTATGTTGTCACCACACTCTGTGAAATCTAGTGCCACACTTTAAGTGCTAGAGAGAATATTTTCCACTTTGTGCCACTTCTGCCTAAATATTTATTGCAATTTAACTCAACTGTTCAACTCTTAGACCCCTTGAAAGTTGGAACCATGTTTTCTCTAGGACACCCCCAGCCCCGCACCAGTGCTCAGTGAGGAAGGGATGAGGTGTAAAAGAAGTTAGAATCCTCAATAAACGACCCACAGGTAGCAGCGATGCCAGGAGCAGGTGCTGGTAGCCTCACTGGCTGCCCCACCCGGTGAATCCTGAAAACTTGGATAGCACATTAGTTATTCCTCAGAAGACCACATGGAGTTATAACTAAGCTGGACTTTATTGAAACAGTTTTTCCCTTCCATTACTGGGAATTAAACTCAGGGATGTTCTACCATTGAATTACATCTCCAGCCTTTTTTCATTATGAGACAAGGTTAAGCCAAGCCACCCAAGCTTCAGATCTTCCTGCTTGACCCTCTCCAAGAGCTGGGATTATGGATGTGCCCAGCTTAAGCAGTGGTTTTGTCCCCTTGTTTGTTACCCTAGCCCAATGCTCAAAACTCTCTTGAGTCTGACCCCGGTCCGAGTCACCTTCTTATCGCTTAGACAGAACACCCAATGTCCAACTTTACACTGGCTCACAGTTCCTAGGAGTTTCAGCCCATAGTCAGTTGGCTCCAAGGCAGAAGTGGCTTGGCCAAGGGGAATCGTGAAGGAAAGCTCCTTGCATCCTAATGGCCAAGATATAGCGAAGGGAGGAGAGGGTGGGAGATGAACCCTTCCTGGTCACACCCGCTGTGATCCCCTCTTTTTACCAGGCTCCACCTCCTGGAAGCACTTCCAGCTCAACGCCTCAGTGAATCACTTCACTGAGAGTACAGCGCCCCCGAGCGTTCCCCCTATGCATATATGAGGCTTTCAGGTGATATTCTGGATGTAAACCATAGCATTCTGCCCCAGGTCCCCAAGAGACTCAGTCTTTATTGCCTTAGAAGGCTGAATCTGACTCAGAAAACATTCCAGCCTCCACCCCTAGCACTTTATTTACAGTTCCGCGTGGATTCTCCTCCAGTTCTCTTCTGCTTGCCCCACTTCCTGGCCCACAGCTCAAGACTCACATAGCTCTTCCTGCTGGGCTGCCCTTTCCAGATTCGCGCCTACTCGCCCATCTTGCTGGCGTTTGGAGCCCTGCCTGAATATCACCTTCCTGAAGACAGTGCCCTAACTTCAGGCCTGCCTGCACCCCCAACCTCATGGCCCTTCCGTCTCCTCAACTCTAGCATCTTTTTCCCTCTATCTCCCATGTGGCACTTGGGCCTCCCACCGTGGGGGAGGTACGCCTCCCCCCGCTCACGCACACTCAGGAGGGGATCTTGGGGCTGACTCACCTTGTATGCCCCCTGCTACTAGCATTGCCCTTCAGACCCCATCTGTTCACTTTCCTCTAACCCTCTGTCACCTCCCAGGCCAAGCCACCATCAGTGCATTGGTCACTGTAGTCTCCTAACTCCTCCATCCTTTCTCTACACAGCAGCCAGACTGAGTTTTTAAACCGTCAGTGTCTTTGCACGGCTCTAAGGACCTAACCCAAACTCTCCTCCCCACATAGGAAGACCCTGTGGCTGCCATGGCCCCCTTCCTCAGCCACAGCAGCCTCCTGGAGCAGCCAGGCCTGCTTCCTCTGCCCCAGTGATCACCTGTGCACAGTGCTGGGATGCTTCCTGCTCATCTTTCACTTCTCTGTGGCAGCCTTTCTGGATCCATGACCTCATGTTCTCCCTGCTGCCCCACAACATGCAGTTCCTGGCAGTCATGCATTTGTCCCTGCGTGTCACTGTCTACCATGGTGAGGCTGTTCCTGTGCCGGTGTAAGGCAGTCTACTTAATCATCACCTGGTGCTGTTAGCAGAATCTTCCCACTGCTGCTCATTCCCCTTCCTCTTTTTGTTAGGACTCCAGTGCTCTCAGACCATGAGATTTAGGAATTTAGGCCCCAAACATTGCCCAGAAGGTGGAGTTCTGACTGTTTTAGGCACAAACATGAGATAGAAAGAATTCTGGTCACTGAGACTTGAGGGAAAGTCTGCTGCAGGTTTTTGGGAGAGATTTTTTTCTTCAGTGAGGAAAAAGACTCATGGAAAGAAATAGTTCTTATTAAGACCGTCCTGAGAAGCTGCACCTAAAACAGTGGCAGCTGTCTTGTGACCATGAGGAAGGGTAACTATGAACAAACTATTGTAACAAGGAAAAGACATTGATAAAATAAAAGACTCTGATCCTTCTTTGTGTGGCTGAGCATTTAAGTTAACAAACCTTGGTGCTCACTTACTTGTTTGGTTAGTTAATAAATTCATTCATTGTGTAAACCACTTAAGTGGGATTTTATATTAGCAGTAATTTAAAACATTCTGGTGGACACAGCACTGTGTTGTTGAGGTATTGGTTAAATAACTCAATGTTTCAGCTCAGTGTCTTGAAAATTATTCCCAAATTCCAAGTCATCAGGATTTCCATATGATTAGCTATCATCAGCTCACAAATTCCTGTTGCCTGCATCCGTTCAGCGGTATGTAAGCTAAGAATGTTGCCCAAGCCTTCTCTTTGCTTTGAGGAGACAGCCTACAAAGTCAAAATAAAACTTGTTATTCCTTGGCACGGGCCCAGTAATACTTCCCCTTCCACACTTGTGGAGCTCGCTGTTCTGTGGTCTTCTGTTCTCTAGTACGCGAGGCTTCTCCCGAGGCTCTCAAAGAACAGTGCCTTTCTCCACAGCCTTGCAGTCTCTTGTCATATCCAGCGCAGTCCCAGGTGCATGGCAGGTGCCCCACAAGCACTTAACACCTGGCCCAGTGAACAAAAAAATCATGAGAAGATGCGTCTTAAACAAAAAAACCCAGAGAGCTTCCTGTCTGGAGGCTTGGCCAAGAGAGCATTTGCTTCTATACTCTTCTGTTATTGTTAGAATTCACTTCCTTGTAGCCGTGTGCTTCTTCCAGGCAATGAGGGGAGGCAGGGAGATGACACTCTCACCTCAAGACTTTTAAAACTGTCACCTGATTAGGTGAGGCCCATCCAGGATATTCTCCCTTTTGATAAATTTAAAGTCAGCTACTTAGGGGTGTGAATCACTGCTGTAAAATACCTTCGCTTTGACATATTCTAGAAGCGATTCACAAGTCCTTTCCCCCAAGGCGAGGGCATTACACAAAGGCAGGTGTCATCAGAGATCACCTTAGAATTCTGCCTGCCACAACTCTACAGCTCCAGCCTTCTTCCCCTCCAACTCACCAGTGAGGGTCAATTTTCCTGCCGTCCACCCCTAGGGAGTTTTCAGCCACGTGACACTGTGATTGTTCATGCGGCCATCCCCCACCTGCACCTTAAGCTCCTGGACTAGAGGACCCAGGTTTGACTTCCCCGCTGTCTCTTTTGTGCCTGCCACGCATTGGGTAGGGACTTAAAGTATATGTTAAATATAGATGCTGTGGAAGGGGATTTTGAAGCCAGTGTAGTTATTTAATTTGGTTGGCTGCACGTGTCTGTCCTGTCATCTTAGATCAAATAGAGGGTACACATCATGCCTATTATTTGAAAACAAAACCCTCCTATTGAGCACACTACAGACCGGGGCCGTTTTCATCTTTGTGCGCCTTCTGTACACAGTGCCAGCACCTATGGGGGTAAGCCCTCAGTAAAAGGCTGATGAGTGAATAAATAAATCAATGGTGATTGAAGCTCTGAACCTAGAGTGAGGTAAGTAATCCTCACTATAAAATGGTCCTCTGATTTTCTCTGGCAGTTCTGAATCCTGACCACCCTTAAACTCAATCTAGACTCGCCTATATGAAGCCATCCTTGACCTAAGAGAGTCATAGTAATTTTCCTCTGTCTGAATTCCTAGATCGTGCCATTGTTTATTTTTACCTTATCTGTCCAGCTAGCTATAGGCTCTCTGGAGGCAGGGAGCCTGCTTTTTTTTTCTGTATGTTTTCTGCAGATTGTATCAAAGCCTTAATAAATATGTGCTGATCTAAAAAGAGAGGAAAAGGTGGCAAATATGGCTTCATTTGAGTCTGCGTGTCTCACTAGCTTTCTTTCTTCGGATGCCTTTTTGGTTCTGGATCTTCTTTTCAGGATAGGATCCACTGGGGAGTTCCTTTAGATATGTGTAAAATTTCTCCTCTTTTCCTTTAGGGAGGCGCAAGCCTCCAGTTAGTTTTGCTGTGTGCATCTTCGGCACGTTTCCTTCAAGCCCAGCTCCCGAGCTGGTGCGAGTGCTGTAACTGACCATGTCATAATACAAAGGCAAGGGTAAGGGTGGTGTGCAGAACAGTCAGAAATAGACTCCACATTAAGAGAATTTTCAAAGACTCTTTGTTGCTACCTGTGATGTGTCCCTAACAAGTAAACTGCTATCTGGACATAAAGTATTTGCCAAATGAATGGTGAATACGTGAAGAGTAGATCCTGCTTAGGGTATGTTTCTCATCCAGCTTCCCTAGGAACTGCCTGTCTATTCCATAGCAGGAGAGTAGGCCCAGTGGCCACATTAAGTGCATAAGTGCATGAGGCCAGGCGCAGCGGTGCACGCCTAGTATCCCAGCACTTGGGAGGCTGAGGCAAGAGGATCACTGTAAGTGGAGGCCAGCCTAGGCTACATAGTGCGTTCAAGATCAGTCAGAACTACATAGAAGCCCCTGTCTCAAAAATCAAAAAACAAAACAGAACAACCCAAACCAAATCAAACCAACCCAAAACAAAAACAACAAAAACCTGAATGATTCTTGGCTGCTTGGACTATGGTGGGCCTCTGACAAACACGCCCCAGGAGGGTCTCTCTCCGGGGAGTCAGAATTTAGGCCTCAGGGATACACAAACCTAGGTTCCGTGTTGCTCCTACGTTCTATCCTGACACACAGGAAAGCAGACAGAGCTGCTCTATCTACAGAGAGAATGAAGCTAGTGCCCGGGGAGGAGCAGAGACAAGCGACACAGAGGCTTTGCAGCCCCTGGGTCCCACCTTTTCCTGGGACTTATCTGAATTCCTGCCAAAGTCTAGGCTCAGCCTCCCAAAAAGGAAAAAAAAAGTACATGTGATCCCCTGACCGAAGATTCTAAAACAATTGGTTGCTGAAGAGAGATGAGCGATTCTCAGGAACAAACACAACCACCTATTACTCAGGAGGCCCACAGAGAAAGGGGATGGGGAGGCAGGGGTACTCCCCAGGGAGCTCCGTGAGGCAGCCAGACGTGCTCAAGTGGCGGAAGACGTAGCTCCTGACCAAGGAGAAACCCATGTGGTTGGCCGAGATCAAAGGCAGAGCAAAAGGAAAGGCAAACGGAGGAGCTGAGGTTGCAAAAAATTGCTAAGGACAACACAAAGGTCTTGGTGTAGAGGAAGAACAGGAGCGACCTGGTCTGGTGCGGATGGTGTCACGTTAGCAGATGTCAGGGAGAAAGCAGAAGCCAATGCCTCTTTCTTCCAACTTGCACAGGGCATTGACAACTCAGAGAATGGATGATGGAAAAGCTATGGGCTGCTGCACAAAATTTACTTATCAAATCCAGACTCAGTAAATACCAGGAACCAACAGCATTTACAAGTGTGGTCCCTAAAACCTTGTGAGTAAGGAGACACCGTGACACTGGGGTCGATGTTAGGAAGCGGTGATGCTCAGGCCAGTGTGAGTCTATTCTTCTAGATCTGTGATCTCTGAAATATCAAAGACCCATGAGCGGAGCCCTGGGTAGAATTCTACCATGCACATTATCAAAGGTATCTGAAAACAAACAGCAAGTTGGGGGTCTTCGGGAACTAGATTAGGCTTCCTGAAAGCAAATCTGGTCAATCAAAGTCTTTTTTTTTTTTTTTTATGGTACTAGGGACTGAACAGGGCCTCATACTTTCTAGGTAAACATTCTACCTCTGGCTACAGTCTCAGACCTTCCTTATTTTCCTCCTGAGACAGTTCTTGTTAAATTTCCCAGCCTGGCCTCAAACTTGTGATCTTCCTGCCTCAGCCTGTTCAATAGCCAGCAAATTTTTTCTTATAAGAGGCCATTCCTGGCATGTATATAAAGAAAGTACCATAGGCAAATATCAGTAAGATATTTGGGCAGGATATTCCTTAAAGACAACTTAAACAATTTAGTTGGCTGTTATACCCATAGAAACTTCTTAATATTAATGCTGTCTCATAAATTTAGCTTTTTTATGAACCATCTGGATCAGATATACAAATAACCCACAGTTTGGAGTGACAACATCAACACATTCAACAAAATCATTTAAAATGTTGCCTGATTCACAAAAAAGTCCAACTTAAAAGTTAGTAGGGATGCAGGCAAAGATTTCCTCCTGAGTTTAAAAGCTCAACTCCCCAAATGTAGGAAGGAGAGGCCGTTCTGCAGAGCTGCGCACTGGAAGGAGGTTTAACCACCCAGGCTGACTGCAAGCTTAGTGTGAGTCAACAGAATCATGCAGTTGCTAAATCAGCTAATGCAACCAGAGGCTGCCTCAACAGAGATGCAACCCACTCTTGTGTTAGGCGACTTTTGTATCAACCACCCACCCAAAGGCCTGGAGACCTGTGCTGCCCAGAGCATGAGACCAGCACTAACGCCCAGCTACTACCATGCTCTCCCACGTCCTCTCTGCCCCCGCTCACAGTGCTCTGCAGTCCAGACTCCCACCCAGACCTGGTTGGCCTTCACATTCCTTCCCCAGAACCTTTAGCTTAGAGTAGAAGACATCATCTGGGAAGGCTCTCGTTCAGTCCTTTGCGTGCTCACGTTTCAGCCAGCAAAGCACATACAGCTGGAGCACACAAAGAGATGCCCGCACTTCTCTCTGGGGTAGAGGTTCTTTTCTGAACGTCAGGGTGGTCAGCAAAAAGGAATCTGACCAAGAAGTTGTCCACAAGGGTGGGCTCTTCCACTTCCTCCTCAGCCTTGGCATTGAGCCTATCATCCTCCCCGGGACTTTTGCAATGTGGCAGAGGTTAACAGTGCACACTAGGGCCACCACCCCACTCACGTGAGCACTGCATGGAGAGTCAATCCCACCAGGGCTGGGCCACCCCAATAGCACCATGTACCATGGGTAGCTTGTGAGACAATTTTAGGCAGGATGTGAAGAAACATTTCTCTCATAATAATTATTGTATTTGAGCTCACTGAGTAGTTGACAAATAATACATTCACATAGCTTAAAACTTAACAAACATTAAAAATTCCCCCATCACTGCCAAACTCTTTCTTCTCATCAGAAACCACTTTTACTGTATCAGTGATATTCTTTTCTCAGAAAATTTAAGCACATACAAATATAGATGCTGTCCTCTCCCTTTTTATACACATACCATCTGTGACATGATTCTGCACCTTGTTCTTTTAACAATAGGTCCTCACCAGTACCTAGGAGGCTTCCTTACCCCGTAATGCTATGTCCCCACCAAGGGACAGTCAGGTTATTTCCAGTTGGATGCCATGAACATTCTTATAAACACATCATCTCACACCTCTGAGAACATACTTATAGGGAAAACTTACAGAAGCACTGAGCCCAAGGATTTATTTATCTTAATGTATGCTAGAAAATAGGTAGAGAGAGCACCCAATCTCACAATTAGTGTTTTTGTAATGAAGCTCAATTTTTAAAGGGGGAATCACCGGAAGAAAAACACTAAGCCAATAGCAGCATCAGTGGTTGACAATATGACCAGAAGTTACGAAAGAAGTGCACACAGGACTGGCTTCTCTGCCCTAAGCTCCTAAAAGCTGCAGTTGCCTGTAGGGTTCAACAGTATCACAGGCAGAGTAGTAAAGAGAGAGCTTCAGAGTCCAGAAACACGGTTCAGATCCCCACTTCCCTGCTGCTGGTTGTGGGGCGCACAGCTTCCTGCAGCCTCACTCTTCTTATGCGGGAAAGTGGCTGCCGGGAGGTAGATGAGTCAAGTCAAATGCCAGGAACCCAGGGCCATACCGTGGTTGTCTTACCTCCGCCATTCCGAGGGAATTTGGGAAGAGAGGGCAGGCAGACTCTTTGCTCATCTTTCTCTTTCGGCACTCTTACTCTGTAAGTGCATCCATAACAGCAGCTGAAAGGTAAACCACATACACGATAAGGCAGTGATGGCGAACCGACGGCACCCTTGCTGCAGCGGACATGCAGAGCATCTCTGCCGGCACTCCAGCCAAGTCACCCCATCCAAGGCTTGACGAGTTATCAGCATGCGTACAACAGCCGAGATCACACTGATTATGCCAAAGCGTGCCGGCTGCAAACTTTTAGCTTTCAGTAAAAAGCTGTTTGTATCACTGAAGCCTCAGTTATTGTGTTTTCCTTTTAAGACAGAAGATGTTAATGTATGAGTTGTTTTTTCTGAGCTAAAACCTCGGTATTCAGGTTTAATGGCAGTGTTGGCATTCTGTGGTAAATAAGTGGGTTTGGGGGTTGCAGTTGGGGTGCTCTGTCTCTAAAAGGTTCGCCATCACTGTAATAGTGTGTGACCTGTGCATTCATTCACACCGCCGCCACCTCCAGGGTATCTTTTGTTGCTCCTGGAAGCTGCTGTGTGGAGCACTACTCAAGGGACCACTTATGGAGATTGAAACTCGGTTGCTTCTGCTGCGGTGGTGGTGGGGGCCCCCTACTGACACCATCTGGCCTGTCCTGCTTCTTTTAGGTCTTCCCCACTGACCCCCTGGGGGAAAAGCTGTGAGACCCCGGTGCTAAGTTCCTCTGGGTCTTCCAGGGTGCTCTAACTAATTCAGCCTGACTCTAGAGGTGGCTCCATGACTTCTGCTCCTAAGAGGCCCCTGAACTTCGTGCAAGCACTTAACCACCTATGCCCTCTTGTCCTGCATTTTAACCAAGAAAGCAGTGCATTTGGACTCAGAAATCCCACATTCAAATCCTGACTTTGTCATGTACTCCCCAAGTAAACTTTCCCAAGTCCCTTCTATTCTCAAGATTAAATGCCTGCAGAAATGGTTGTAAAAATAAAGCCTGGCCCCGCACAGGAATACATGCCTATGCCCCTACTGGGAGGCTGAGGCAGGAGGGTCATAAGCGGGGTGACTTAGTAAGACCCTATCTCAGAATAAAACCAGAAAAAAGGGCTAAACATAGCTCAGTGGTAGAGCATTTGCCCAGCATGTTTGAGGCCTTGTATTCAATCCCTAGGACTGCAAACACAAAAACAAAAAAGAATAACTTGCTGGTTTCTTGTGAGACTAAAATATGCTTATCACAATCAAATGAACAAGCAGTCTTTGCTCGGTAGAGTGCTGATCCTCTGTCTTGACATTCCTGCCCTCCTACTCCGGGGTGATGTAGGCAACAGGCTCCAGTGTGCTAGGTCTGCTGTTGGTGAACATTCGATTACACCCCTGTTCAAACCCCCAAGCATTTATCCTCTGCTCATACAAAAGCTACCCTAGCACACAGAAGCTTTGCAAAATAGTTTACTATCCTGCAGTACAATAAAGCCAAAAAATGCATGGCTTTCTGTTTAGAGTCATTAAATGCTATGCAAGTTGCCTTCTACATAAAATACTGGACTTTCTGCTTTAGAATATATTATAGCTTTTCACTAAACTAAACACGGTTTCTTATACTTCTCTCTCTTCTTCTAAAATTGTCCACTCACAGCCTTAGGTGAAACATCCAGTTCTCCTGGCTGGTTTTCCATTTCCTCTCTTGCTCTCGCTTCCCTGTCTGTGCACTGGGACATAGAGTCCTGGAGGAAATTCCGGGAGATGAGATGCTCTGAAGCCTGGGAAACTGGTACTTAGCAGGGTGAGAATACACCTCAGGAACCAGTACAATACTTCAGGTAAGCAATAATGTGGTGATGCGCACGGAGAAAAGGGACCAAGGGGTCAGAGGCTACAGGGGGCCCTGGTGTTTCCAGCCTGGGAGGCTAGTGACACCATTGCCTGCCACAAGAAATGGGGAGTAATCTCACACTTCATACAAATAACTCAAATTATGCTCCTGGTCACATTGTTTCCCTAGAGCATAACTCTGAGATTGGCTGGCATAGCCTTTAGAAAAGGGAGATTGCCCTTGGGAGAGTTCCTAATTAAGGCAGGTGGACGCCGGCGCCAGTGGGAACTGTGAGAAAATGTCAGAGAGGCTGGAGAAGATTGAGGTCAGTTAGTCACCCGTGTCAGGAAGCCCAGCTCTTCAGAGAGGAGGAACAGGAGGAGGGGGCTGAGGCCAGCCCGGGGTCACTGGCAGAACAGGGGCAGTGGACTATGGACGTGGAATCAAGCTGACAGTGGGGACCGAGGGGATAAAGGCTGGGCTGCTTTCTCAGGAACTTTGAAAGGGAAACAGGTGAGCCGCCTGTTTAGCGACCTGGCTGCTCCAGATGGAGGGACGGGACTGGCACGAGGAGAAGAGGTGGCCCTCGTCTGCAGCCCTCTGCCCTTGGCCTCTGTGTCTCCCATGAAGTTTCAAGCATCTTTCTGAAACTTTGGGCTGCTTATGGCAACATCTCTCCGCTGATGGCACACACCCATCTTCCGCCTTCTGTGCCAGCTCTACTCGCCTTCTTCCTGAGCAGAACAGAACAGCTAAATGAGGCTGCACCTACTAATTTCTTTAGAGCTGACCAAGGAAGCCACAAAATGCCCAGGGTCCCAGAGCATGCGTCAGTGTCAGGGAGCAGGACTATCAGGAGCAAGGGGCTGAGGAGGAGGGAACAGAGGCAGATCCTGTCCACATGCTCATCCTCCTAGACATCAGATGTGCCTCAAAGGCAGTGTGAAGACATGGGAGAGGAGTAATGACTGCACCCAACCAGCAACATCCTCCCCATGTGGTGTCCGCTCGGGTTCCCACTTTATCTTACAGAAGCTGTGGGAATACAGGGTTGAACCCAGACAAGCAAGCAGGGTGCTGAGACTTTCATCAGAAACAACCAGGACCCGCCAGCTCTCCTTCCCAGAATTACTCTCTGTGTGCCCTGGCTCCCCAAAGATGAGCTGAATCTATACTTGCAAGCTTTACTCTCAGGACAGCTGTACATATAACTGCGCTAGTTGAAAGGCTTCGTGGAATCCTCTGGGAAACGCCAGGTGCTGCTAGCTATGACAAGAACGGTGGCCACTGAGTTCTTCCTATGGGAGAGAAGTCCTTGAATGCTTGCTCCATATGCACCATTTTATTCCTGATAAAAACCCATTGAGAGTTAAGGAAACTGAACCTTAGGCCGAGTTACTTGTTCAAGGTTACAGACCTCTGAGGCCTAAATTGTTAAACCTGGGCCTGTCAGACTCCCCGGTCAGTTGGTGTCCCATACACCAGAACAGGAGAGAACACCATTTCTCAAGACTGTCATCCAGTTGGAATATGCCTCAATCATTTTCATTTTTTGTCTAGAACCCAAAGCATATCAAGGACATTTCAGCTGTAAACCTGTTTTTCCCCTAATTAAGAAAATGAAGCAGCAACAAATAACAACAAAAACAAGGACCTTTTCTTATTTTTTGAGGGTCTCTCTGTGTAGTCCAGGCTGTCCTCGAACTTGTAGTGATCCTCCTGCCTCAGCCTCCTGCGTGCTGTTATTGCAGGCATGTGCTAGCACACCTGGTCATACAGGGACCTTTCTTTCAGGAATGGAACTAATCTACCCAGGGACAGAGGATGCCCTGTAAAGATGTCCCAAAATCCCGACCCAGGATCTGACAGACCCAAGGCCTTCCACAGACCCAAATCCAGAAGTTGTCACTTCCTGAAGGCAGCAGGGAGCAAGGCTGGCCCTCCATAGCCAGGCAAAGGCAACCAGGAGTGGGACAGGAGGGACTTGCAGTGGCATGGGAGGGCCAGAGGAGCGTGTGGTTTCTTGAGGGACCACATGCTTGGATTCACAGCTTCTAACTTTGTAGAAGCTTAAATAAACTTGAACTGTTTCCTCACCCTGTGATCGAAACCAAGTTTCTGTAAACATAAATCAATATTAAATACAAAAATAGCCAGCTTAAGAAAAATGCCTGAGGCCTTTGGAGTTGGAACCCCTGGCACAGGCCTGTTTTCTCCTGTCAGCCATGTCCTCTGCTTCCTCAGAAGCAGAGCCTGAGATCCTGGCCTCCAACATATTTTAGCTGAAGAGAACCAGACCTGTGACTCCATCTGGGTGCTTCTCCCATCCCACAGGGTCATCTGAGGGCCCTAGAGTTCTCCTCCCACTCAGGCTGGGACACTGAGACAGACACATAGGCAGGGGAGCAGATCATTGCCAGCGGGACTGGGGTTGGGAAACTCCTAGCTTTTATTTGTCGAAGTACGAATCAAGTTCTGCTGAGATTGAGGGAGGATATAAGAAATAAAAAGTAAAAAGGAGATAAAATCATTACTAAAAATTGTACCCTTAGAAAGACTGCAGTTTTCAGGACCCAGCCAAACTTATCCAAGGTGATCCATACTAACATTTTGGGGGGTTAAATTTAGGTTGCTTTCCTATCAGACCCATCACATATCAAATTCCTCAAAAATACTAAAAGGCCATAAATTGGCCTAATTGAGAAAATGAAGAGCAGGAGCCTGATCCTAAGATAAAGGACGAATTGAAAGAATCCAAAGAATGTTTACCTGAAAAAACAAACAACAAAAAAAAGCAGGTGCAGATCCACCCATATCTATAAAATGGGCTAGTACCTCTCCTAGGGGTGGGCCACATCTTTCTGCCATTTCACCCCTTAAGCATAAATGTTCCCTGTTCCAGGAAATAATGTGTCTCATTTTCTGAGCGCCCACACTCCACTCCTGAGTGTGTCCTAAAATCTCTGCCTAATAAACTCTTACTAATGCATCCTGAAAATTCTTTTTCTTGTGACCAGTCACCAAACCTGAAAACTTATTCGACAAAAGGATGGGTTAGATTCCTTATGTCAGCCTTGGGGACCTCACCAGACCCAGCCTAGTGAGAAGGTCATTTGCCAAAGTCGTGTGGAGAGGAACTCTTAACTACTCTAATTTTTTTCTGCCAGAGGAAGCAGGTGGATCTTTGCTCCCTGGGGCTTCATTTAAAACTCTCTGGACAAATCTGTGCCACCTGCTGTTTTCAAGCCCCAAGCTGAGACTCCTCACATGAGTACTCACTCCAGATTCTGCTCCTATGTGCCAGCTGGAGACCCAAGGACACCGCTGGGCCAGACTCCCAGCCATGAGGAAGGGCTGCCCAATCCACAAACAGGAAGTGTGATTCTGCAGAGGACTTGCTGCCCTCCCCCAAGATAAGAATTATGAGAAGTAAAACAAAAAACATTAGCTGCCCATTATGCATCAGATGCTTTCTCCCTAATTCTGGGCAAATGATTAATGTTTTGGCTCCTTTCTTACATTTTCATGTCAAATATTCAAGTTTAGCCATTGGAAGGCCAGCAATTCATTTCCATTTTGTTTAGGCAAAATGTTACAGTGCTGTATCTGTGAATTAACTACCTTCTAAACTACACAATCATCTTTTCTCATCAGTCCTCTCCTTGCTGTACTTTTAACGAACTGAAATCTAGGGCTGCTATCAAGTTTAGTTAAGTTCTCAAATAATTACTGTCTCAATTTGCATATTGCAGTAGTCTCTTCAGCACAGGCTGGGATGCGTTCCTTGCCCTGAAAAGCTTACGTGTGGTGGAAAATGACAGGCAAACTTGGACAAAACAGAGAACAATACCAGGGTACATGAAAATATGCCCTTTTTTCTGTGTCTCCAGAAGATGCAAATGCCTTATGCTTAATTTCTTAGGCTTTTTGCACGAATGTATCTAAGGTAACTCTGCCTTTCTCCTAAATTAATGTTCCAGCAGATTGGCACTTCTGAAGGACCATCTTCAGTGAACCCCAAAGGGATTCCTTTTTTGTCTCTTTTAACCACCTGGCTTTCAATCAGATTTTCTGTGCCTTTTATAATGTGTGAAACTACACCAGCTGTGTAGAGCTCCAGTTGCTCTGCTGGGTCCAGTTTGCAAACCCTGGAGGCAGCATTTGATCTATTATCTCAACGGCTGTTGCTTTAGAAGCTATTTCCTAACAGTTCAAGCACCCAAGCTGGGTTTCTGCACATCAGCTGGTTTTTCCACACTTCTGTCTAGCCAGTAACCACTCAGGGAGGTGAAGTGGCAGAATCTTAACATTCATTAGCTTTTCATGAACTGGGGTCAGTGGGGGAGCCTTGTCTTTGATCCCCCAGCTCAGCTCTTAGAACTGAACCATCCACAACCAGGCGAGGACATGGTCCTGGGCACGGGGAATGTTTCCCCTTTGGGAGGCCAAGGAGCTGGCGCTGTGAGGGGAAGGCAAGTGGGGGTGCAGGTGCTGGGGGGGTCCAGGCTTGGCGAAGTCCTTACTCACAGCCCCTTTTTTCCCCTTGAGCCATTGCATCCACCAGGAGGGGCCAGAACCCTGTTGCTGTCCTCTGGGTCTGGGTACCTCTTGAGTCACATTCAGGAAGAGAGCATAGCAAGGGCTCGGAAATGAGCCTTGCAGTCTGTCCCAGGGCTTGTTTGTCTAACGTGGTCTGCAGGCCTGGGCACAGGGGCCTGAGACATGCATCTTTTTGGCAGCGGTAGTGGGGAACTTAGGGCCCTGTGCCTTCTCATTTAGTGTCTAAGCTGATGCTCTGGATGGAAGTCTCCCGAGGGCTGCAGCTGAACCACGGTGATTAAAACTGCACCAGTTAGGACACGTGATTTCTAGGCTTGGAAAATGTGTCCTTACGATGAGAGTGACGCAGAATGAAATCAAAACTGTGCAGTTCAGAAAATTGTACTTTTGTGGCACAATGTGTTCCACCAAGATGGAAGTGCTAAGAACATTAAAAAGTCCTTATTCTTCCACATTCTATTTTTAGTGGGTTTTTTCCTAGAGGCAGAAAGCATAATCTTACGTAGTTCCAGGCATACTCAGATCTTTTAGGTTTAAGCCCCCTCGAGTTCCCCTACTCCAAAGTCCCCACACTTTGCATGGGACCTTTCACCATATGAGTCCTCCAGCCCCTCCTCTCATTTTCCATCCAGGGCATAGGTCTGTTTCTCCTCCCACGGGTCTCTCTCCTTTCTTTACCTTGTCAGGGCCAGGGAGGACAGCAGGGAGAGGCTGGTGGGGTGGAGGAGACAGGTTAGCAGACATTCTCTAGCGTCGTCCACCACTACTTAAGATCCACGGTTTTGGGATTTAAAACCTATGATTGATTTGTGTCCATTCTCTTGCTCCAACATGACAGTTCTCTTCTGAGACAAATGGCGGTCTCCTCCTCCACAGCAGTGGGGGGAAGGTTGCAAAATAAAAGAAGGGATGTTGGGGGGGTCATCCACTCATGCTTCCCAAGACCACACATGCCATTTGTTATTGAGGAGATGCTCTTTACTCTTCTGTTGCTCCCTTGTGCATACTACCGACTACCACCAAGAAACGAACCATGCTGTGCAAAGGGCTCAGGGTCAATGCCTGCTGCGCGGTTGGTGCTGGCTGGAACGCAGGGCCGAAAGTTCACAGGTCTTTGGTTCTCTCAGCACATCCTGGAGAGAGCTGGGCTTGGACTGGCAAGCGAGACGCTCTGGTGAGACTCTATCCATTATGTCCTGCCCTTCTCCTTCCAGTTTTTTTTTTTCCTGTTCCATCTGCTCTTCCTCCTTTCCTCTCTCCCTCCTTTCTCTGGAAGTATAATTTACCTAGAAGAAGATACACCCATATGAAGTGTCCAGCTCAGGGAGTTATCACCTGAGTGTAATAACTGCCAGATCTGTTTCTAACAGAAGGTTATGAGTATGGTTTTGTAACTGGGACAAGTATAGCCTGACTCTGTCCATCAAAGAGTCTGCCTTTGGGGGTCAGCTGCGTAGAGGGTTTCTGTTTTGAATTCCTTGGCTTTTCCACCCCCATTCAGGGGTTTTGGCAGAACTCTGTTGTGTGGCAATAGGCGCTATACACTCGGTGATTTTTATTGTTCACAGTTCATTGTCTTAACCAGTATTTTCTGCACACTTGCTATGGGGCAATTAGATGTGGTTACCTTGTCTACTAATGAACAAGTAAGTGCCTTGTATTGGCTGTTAGCCATGGGAGAACTGTAGTAAGCAAAAACAGACACAGTACCTGTCTTCATGGACTGAACTATCTAGCAGTGACTTAGATAATTAAATAAACACAAAAGAATACAAATTACAATCATGCCAAAAGCTAACACAAGAAAAGGGCTATGCTACTTGGGGATGGAAAGAGGATCTACTTTATGTCAAATGGTGTTGGGAATCGTTTCCACTATGCCCTGCCCTTTTCCTTCCAGTTTTTTTTTTTAGGGGGGGAGGAGGAATGGTTTACTACTTGAGGAAGTAAACAGAAGAATTTAGTTGTGTGGACAGGAAGGGGGAAGAGAAGGGCATACTGGTAGAGGAGGCAGCATGTGCAAAGGCCCTGTGCTGGTGGGAGCACAGCAAGGGAAAAGCACTGTGGCTGAACATCAGAAACTAAGGATGAGCAGTGAGGCTGGGAGCAGAGACTGTTCTTATAGGGTTTTGTGGCCACATTAAGGAGTTAGGGTTTTATACTCAGAGCTAAGGGGAACCTTTGAGGCCTTTTGAAGATAGTATGACTTTTTATTTTAAAATCATTGGCTTAAAAAAGCTTGCTGTGCAAAGAATGGATCGGAGGGTGTCTGTGCACAAACCAGCTAGGTTATTCTAGTAATCCAGACATTATCACCAAGTGCCATATTTACAATTCCAAAGCATAATTGACCTACTGCTTAGTGTTACTGCTGAGAATCTACCTTCTAAAAAGTTAACAGTAGGGCCAAACAGAATAACATACAGACAAGTTAGACAGAAAATTGAGAAATAACTCATTAAGACCCACATCGACCCATCAATTAACACATAGAGGAAATACAATGAACATTTCTTGCAAATCTAGGCATGCTGGGCACTTGACACTTATTGATTTATACCTCATAAAAATTTCATGTTGTAGATGATACTATATTCACTTTACAGACAAAGAAATGGGCTCAGAAGGTAACAGGACTTCAGAGAAGCCACATAGCTTGTAGGGTCTGTATGTTCTGAAGTTAAAATTTGTTTTATTACAGCACATTTCATGTATCATGTAGTAAGAATGTCTAGTTAAATACCAGACACCTGAAGTCTAACTGATTACCATAAAGTGATCAATTAGGTAATATACTGCTCCAAAATAACCTCATTAAATGGGACCATAACACCCATTCATTCACTCGTTCATTCATTCATCAAAAGATGTCTGATCCTTTAGTAAATGTATGAGAGGTCCTTTTCATGTATAAGGTCTGTTTTGTTTTAGGGGATATTATTGTATTCATCATTGCCAGGCACATAACAGTTGCTAAATTTCTGAATGAACATGATTGTCCTATGTACCTTTATATCTCCATCACTCTAGCATGTTATGAATGGAAGATTTCAAAAATTCTGTATAGGGTCTCATAACGTGACTGAAGCTAAATCATACATGGACCTTGCCCCTAGAAAAACCTATATATGAAATACCCTTTTTTGGGCGTGCATAGTAAGAATCTTGTTTCTGAGAACTTTTCTTCTTTACTTTCCACCCACATCACAGTTACAGAGAAAGTCACTGTATGAGTAAAGTACGACCCAGCCTACTTCTCAGTTGGTTGGTCCAGGATCCTTCAGTCAGAATATTTCCCTGGGATTTTGGAAGTGGAATGCAGAAAGAGAAGTCAGTTTGGTTTGCACTTCAAGGTGGAAAACTTCTGAGGGTTTCTGGTGGATGTTTTGCCATGTGGACTAATAAAGGAGATTTTTAAAAGCAAGAAGGAAGAGACCTACAGGGAAATGTGAATTCGAGTTGCCCAGTGGTTGTTTTATACAAAGGAGGCTGAGCTTTAGCTGCTATTGTGTACAGCTCTGGGGAGGTCATTTACACGGATTCCATTGTGTGGTACCATTTAAAGCACAGCTGTGTGGCATGAATGGTGCTCCTTAAAGTTATGCTATGAGGCAGCCTTGCTTTCAGTTGGGAGTGGGGGTGTACATGAGTTGAGCCCAAATAGGTCCTGAATGTAATGCAGAGCAGGAATAGCATGTGTGCTGTGCGTCCACCCTCTTTACCCTAGCAGGCATCACTAATTTTCAGGGCCTAACTTCCTGCTGAGTGCCGACGTGTCCCACTCAGCCCAGCACCCCAAGTCGCTACCAGCGGATAGTCTGCCTGCATGCTTCCTCTCCTAAGAACTGCTAGGCCGTGTCATTCACAAGTGGCTGCGTCTCAGTAGCAGACGTTTTCCCTCTGGTTAGAATAAACACTGGGTATTATATTCAAGTTAAGGAAATCCTGCTTTTGATCTGAGGACCAGAAAGTTTGGAATCAGTCTTCACACACTTAGTGGTAGCATAGTGTCAGTTAATTAACTTGATTTAATACCAATAATGAACAGGATTCTGGGTAGCAGTGTGATTTCTGGTTTCATGTTGCTGTCTCTGCCTGATATCCCCTTTCTTCTCTTATTTGGCAAACTCATATAGCCTTTAAAATTAAAAAAAAAAGGCTCAGTTTTGCTAATATGTATTCTTGGAAAAGTCATCTCTCCAACTTTGCAATTTTACACAAATTTTTTATTCATTGCTTCTGAGTTTTAGTTGTTGCCTGCATATCACTTCCTTAGAATCTAGATTCTGTAAGATACGGTGTATCGTAAATATTTTAGTCACTGGCATGTACTTGGTTGACAGCGAAACTGCACGTTCACATATGAAATGTACTGATGTAAGTCATATGGATCAGCTTTCCCACTGCTGGGAGAAAACGCTTGACACAGCGGAAAGGAGGAAATGGCTTATTTGGGTCAGTTTCAGAGGTTTCAGTCCATGGTCAACAGGCTGGATTGCTGTGGATCTGAGGTGAGGAAGACCTTGGCAGGTCACAGTGGACAAAAGCTGCCACTGCCCGTGGCCAGAGAGCAGGGGAGGGGCCCGAGGGAAGGTGTTGGAGACCAGATCTGTTCCCCACGGTCACACCTCCCTGACCCACTTCCTCTAACCAACAGCCTACTCAGCTATGAACTCAGTGGGTTGGCCAATTAGTCCAGTCACCTGGAGGAGTCTCTTCATGGAGTTGACAGTAAGTTAACTGCCACAGTAGTTTAGCTGTTACATCTCAAGAAAAACACCCTCACATCCTGTCAAAGGCAAACAAACTAATCAGTTACGGGGATAAACTATAGTCTATATGGAGACAAACTAATTAAGATCCCTGCCTTTGTAAGAAAAAATATCAGTGTTTTAAAATAAAAAAATCTAAAGTTTAAAATCATAAAAACAGCAAGGAAACAAATATATATGTCCTCAAATCCTAAATTCTATAGGATTAATAACTAAGCAAAAAATATTTTCCTTTATAATAAAGTCTGTTATACAGCTGAACACAAACTGTGAGGAACTACTAGATATTTCTATCATAAACAAAGGCTTATTTCTGTATGATTAAAAAAAGATCCTGCAAGTCAGTAAGGAAAAGATCATGAAATGGGCAAAGAAAACCAGAATTTGAGAAAATAAAATACAATTGGCTATTATGCATATGAAATGATGCTCAATCTCACATTAAAAGAAATGCAAATATACAATCTTTTAAACTGTATGGTATATTTACTGAGTTAGCAAAGATAAAATGTTTGATGACAAGCACATAGGTTAGGTAATGGGGTAGCAAAACAAGCATTCACCTACATTACTAGAGAAAGTGTAGCTGATGTGACTTCTAAGGAAGGAAACTTAGCAATACCTCAAAATATTAAACACATACTTGGTGTAAAACTCCAATATTAGCAGTTTCCCTTTAAATAGACTTGAAATTTTGTAAAATGCTTTGTGTGTAATGTTACTCACTGTAGTGCTGGGGTAATTGCAAAGTATCAGAAACCACCTAAATCAACAGGGAAATGGGTAAGTGGTTAGGTACATTTACTCATAGAGGTTTACACAATCAGAAAAAAAAAGAATGAAGGTCTTTGTATACTGATAGGAAATTATCACCAAACATAAATTTAATAATAAAAAAAAAGCAAGGGATAGAACACTATGGGTAATACACTAGTATTTATGAAGCCAAAAGTGGGAACGTATAGATGTTTACATTGAAATGTGTGCGCTATATCCAGGATGCTCCAGAATCTGATAGTTGATTTTTAGATATTATCTGATTGTCAAAGAGACAGCTATGGTGGGAGAATTACTAATTTTTTTAATGTTCTGAATACTGAATCATATGAACAAGTTATTTAAAAATACATCAAAATTAAAATGAAATTTGTAAAATCTTTGGTCAGTGAAGACACTGATATTCAACTCAGCTATCAAATTGAAGAAACTCAAGTTGCTTCCTGAATCTTGATTAGGTTTGGGGATAAGCAAAGCAAACCCTACTTATCGGTACTGCCCACTATGGCGTCCATTACCCTGATGGTTGACATGATTAGAAGAAACTGGCTCAAGGTAAAAGAAGCTGCTGGGCATTATTTTAAAAATTTTATCCGTAAGGGAGACAAAAGATATTAGGCTGCATTTCTAATCTCAGAAGGTACCACCCAATAGTAAAAGCTGTATCATATAAATTTCCATGGTGTCACTCTCAGCCAGATGTGAGCTGCAACTCTGCCTTTGCCATCTCTCCTGATTTCCAGCCATCCAAACATCCTACTCATGGTGGCTCTGATTTTTACCTGACAAGTTCTTTGCTTATACATCCACTGAAGTGAGTTAAATTTGTAACTAACCTGGATTAGGTCTAGGATATTTAAACTCTGGGAGTATTACTTTGTATCATAGTCAATTTGCGCTTATGGTACGTTGTTCTATTCTGGAGTCCAAGAAAGTGCATGCAACTTGGGGTAATCTTAGGTGATTTGGTTTAAAAAATAATGCAATTAGATACCTGCTGAGAATCAACTATGCCAAAGGATTGTGGGAAATAAGTAAGACACAGGTGCTGTGAATTCAGGGGAGCTACAGTCTAGTAGTGAGATCCAGAGGCTGTGCTCAAAGGCTTGGCTAAAAAAATGGGATTCTTAGAAGGGTGGACTGAAATTCAGGAGTCATGTACTAATCAACTTGTTTCATGTTATGTGGACTTCAGGGATCCGTTTCAAAAGAAAAAGAGATATAAACAAAGATAATTTATATTTATTACCCTGAACCTTCCACGGGACAGAAATGACAAGCAAAACAAAAATGTCAAGGTGAATTGCGTCCCACAGGCCCTATGGTTGGCTCAATATGGTGAAACAGCACCACCTAGAGGTAGATGCTATGTCAGCCACCTGTGGGCTCCCCAGGCCTCTGCTGTCTTCACTGGTACAAGAGGCACCATGCTGCAGTCCACAGAACATCCCGACAGCAAGGTTTTCCCATCATCATTCAGAAGTGTGGAGTTGAAGTAGGAACAGAGTAGGAGGGAGGTTCATGGTGGGATCATGGACAAAAAAGCCTTGTTTTATTATCACCTCTTCTTAAAATGTTCAAAGATCGCTGATGTTTGTCAACTAGGATTATCTATCTTCAATTATTTTGGTGTCTTTTAGTTTTTTTTTAGATTGAGTTATGTGTAAATTTAATAAATTTTAGTTATGACCAATAATCTCCAGTTTGGCCAATGACATGAGATTGCAGCTCTGGTTTCTTGCCCAATGGAATTACAACAAAATTAAAATAGTTTGTTAAACAGCATCTATGAAAACAAAAAACAGGATCTCCATTACAAATGAGGTTCAAGGTAAAGACCCATAATGCTAGAAAAAGTGACTGAGACCTTGGGTGTCAAAGTGTGTGGCTTTCCCTTGCAACTTGCTCTTTACCTGATATTTTTAATGATTAAAAATTCATCAAAGTGCAGGTAAAACTCAGTGAGAAACTGGCTATGCTTGGCATGCGGCCGCATACGCCTCTGGTTGTCATGGCACCTCTCCCAATCTTCTGACTTCCATATCTGTCAATTTCTGCCTCAGCACAGGTTGCTCTGACTAGGTAGTACTGTCTAACAAGAAGGCCTGAGGTGTGGGAAAGGAGTTCGGAAATTGGTAACGAGCGCAGTGGTAAGGCAAATCTGCACATCTGAGTCCAAGTCTCTGGGCAGTGATGCTACAGAATTCTGCCGGCATCCAGAGGGCTCTGGATTCACCCCAAAGAACTCAGTAGTGCTCTGACATCGCTACATAATGACTCTCTCCTCTTCTCTACTTCCTCGTATTTGTATAAAGTAATTTATAAACTCTGCCAGTAATTCTTGTCAAGCGTACAATACATGGTGGCTGCACCAAGACATTTTTTAAAAAAAATCACGTTCGAAGAAAAATAAATTATTCAACACTGACATTTTATTTTTTGAAGTTTATCATTTTTACAAAACAAAACAAAACAGAAAGCAGATATCAAAAACAGCAAAGAGTTTATAGAATTTCTGCACCAGTTTTCACATAAGTCAGTGATTATGAAACTGGTATCCAATGTAAATACTAGACATAGGCTGATTTCCCTCTTGGTCATATGCATTCAGGTAGTTTATTCTGGAACCACTGAATACTAACAACTTTGTACAAGCACCGGTCATTTTTTGAGGACCAATTTGGTTTGTCCAACAAAGTAAACAATGTTTTGCTGTGTGGCATTTTCTTTTGTAAAAAACACTGAGCTGAAACACAGACTGTATTTGTTTGGATCTGAACCAAATTCTTTGAGACCCCAATTAACCTGAAGAATACTGAAGACATTTATAGGGCATATCAAATGGTATATTAAATACTTGCATATACCATATAATATATAAGGCAGCTACTGTATTTCTCAAGAAAATAGTATTTCATTCAAAGACTGCCCAGAATTAAAATTACAGTATAGTTTATGCATCTTTTCTGATTTGGAGTAATTTCCCCAAACAGACCCATATTATGGGAAGAAAAGGTTGATGTTTCTGCCAAACAGGCTCTAATATTTTATAGATACATTTGTATAGAGCAAGATTCCTTGCTCTGGACCCTGGGTGACCACAAAGAAATTGAGAGGCCATGATAACTGGATGCTAAAAAGTAGTAGCATACGTAACTCACAGCGATAATCTGGAGGCAAACAAAAATAAAGCTGGAAATTAGTAGTGGTGCTCACCTACCACTTGTTCTGAAAACGTATTTTCCTTAAATAAGAAGTATGGTCCAGTTTTGCAATGTGAATAGCTGCCAGTCTCTCATATATACTTTTTTTTAAATAAAAATCATTTCCCGACTAGTAATGAGTGAGGAAACTGGCCTCAAATTCTGATCAAATCTCTCAGTATTAATTAAAAATAATATAAAACATAAAAACCAGCCAGTAGGAGTTAAAAATCACACAATTAAAGTTCAATGTAAATTATACTATATACAGACTGGTATACACATCATTGAAATGATTATGGGAAGGTGAAACACTTGTTGAAATAAAATTTCCTCTACATTACCCCAATTTTCATTAAAGTAAAAACTGATACATAATTTTCTTCTTTACAGATATGAAAAGGAAGCAAGAAGGCAAAGCTGAGAGAAACAGATGCTGCCCACAGGGCAGCGGTGCCATTTGGTTGTTTTGGTCTTTGTACCATCAACTCCCACTTGCGTGGCAGGTAGCCAGTTCCTGCTGGACTACACGGTTTTCCTTGCAGTCAAGACACGAACAATGGATCCTACTCCTCCAGCAGCAAGTGCCTAAACATAAACCAAATATACATTGAATCATAAAGGATCAAGTCTCATATTACACAAGTAAAAGACTTTTCTTAAGGAACGTGTACAGCCACAGAGTGCGAATTCAGTAATTTACTAAGTACTTTTAAGAACCTACCATGTACCAGGCACTGTTTCTTAGCCCTAGAGATACGATAAAAACCCAGACTTTTAATGCCCTTGCCCTGATGGACTTACCTTCTAGTCAGATACTAGTTTACAACTGTGAGGAATGGTTACTTTATCCATGCTGTTTCTACATAGTATTTAAAAAAACTGTGGCATGGTGCTCTTGTTCTCGCCTAAAACAGGCATTCAAACACAAACGCAGGATGCTCTGCATCTCTTATTCTTTCCAGTTATAATTTCCAGCCCTATTTTTGTTTGCCTCCTGATTAAAATGGGATTAACCATTCCTATTTTAATATATGTGTTGCTGAAGCAAGCATGGATCAACCATTCCCAACAAAAACTGAGATTAGATTATTTGGAATTAGACCCCCCCCCCCCCGCCAAAGTAAGAAGACACCATTGAAGAGCTAAGAACTTACAAAGTTTAACTATGATTCTAACTTGAAAAGGTGAAAGTCATGGTTAAGTATTAGGAATTGGAAGCTCTGGTTTACTTCTGTCCAAATATGTACTAAGTTAGATGTGGGGAAAAACTGAACAAATACAGCATCTTCTGGCTTACGGGAAAGAGACAGTCATATAAACGTATGTCTAAAATGGTAAGAGTTACGCTTAAGGGTGCTACAAAAGCACAGAGAAGGGGCACATACCCAGCCTGGACCCCACAGAGGAACGTTTTAGGTAAAGTCTCCTGGGAAAAAAACTGATACATTAAACTGATGAGGAAGTGAAACTTGCTAATTCCTTTGTAGAGAAAATTGGAGGCATATGTTAAGTCTGACACCAGAAAATCATACAGATGTGAAAAGCAATAGTACAATCAAGAAAAGGGTGGCGCTGTGATAGTCTAAGGCACGAGTGACAAGGAAGATGAGGCCAGACTCGGACACCTGAACTTTACTTTGCGGGCGACTGACAATGGCACATTTAGAGTTGAAAGAGATCACTCTGGCGGCTGGGCGAAGAACAGATCTGAGAGAGGCCGAACTGGCAGGTGGAAAATCAGGAACTATAGAAACGACTGAAAGACGCTGCCAACTGGTGCATCAGAGATGCACTCAGTGGATGGAGGTGAGATGCAGTTAGAAGACACACCTGGTAAACACTGGTGACCGATGTTTGGAAGAAATGACCTAGCGCATGCCTCCAGTTTCCTCGTCTACACAAGAGGAACGATAGCAAGTCTTTCCACCTAGTATTTTTATGAGGATTAAATGAGTTAGTATTACAAAGACTTTGGAACAGTACCTGGACTGCTACAAATTCTCCATCCATGTTCACTACGATCCCGGCTCTATATTAGACTAGCCTACTTGGTTTGTAAAGTTGGCTCTTCCCCTGTTTGTGCCCTTGTAAAGTTGTTCTAAGATTGCGAGAAATGGAAGTGAACAGTACAGCGCCTGACCAACAGAACGCGTCCCGTGAATAAGATGACCATTTAAATTGTGTTCACATTGTTACGCTTTACACTGAAAGGGAAACTATTCATAATTATGATGGGACAAGAGGCACAGATGGGGATCATATTGGGAAAAATTTGAGGAGTGGTTACTTTATCCATAAATATTACCTTTTTGATAATGTATAATTACTTGACTGTGGCTAAACACGTTTTATTACCTATTTTTCTTTTTTGAGATGGGTTCTTGCTAGTTGCCCAGGATGGTCTTAAGTTTGTGAGCTCAACTGATCCTTTCATCTTAGCTTCTGAGCAGCTGGCGCTACTGCCACGGGCCACTGTGCCTGGCTTGTTCCTTTCTCTCCTAGTGTCGGGGTAACCCAGGACCGCACGCATCCTAGGCAAGTATCCCACCACTGAACTGCTTCCCCGGTCCTGTCCCCACTCCTACTTATTTTAAGACTATCTGAGAACATATTCTTTACCTCATGGTTCTACTTAAATATTTATATATTTTTACCAGTAAGAGTAGAGTATTAAAAATCATTTTACCAACTTTTTATTCAGAGCTCAGAATTCCTTCTCTAATGAGTGGTGAACCAGCACTTGCTTACAACAAAAAACAAAATGCATGAAAATGGAAAAATGAACCTCAGAATTCTAATTGTTAAAAACATGTAAAATATAAACAAATCTTCCACTTTAACCATCTTTAAGTGGAAAACTGCATGGCATTACTTACCTTCACAATGTTGTGCAGCCATCACGGTACTATTATCAAAGCTTTCATCAGCCCAAATAGAAGCTTTGGGTCCATTCAGTAACTGCCTAGTTCCTGCTTCCCCCATTTTCTGGTAACCTCTATGGCTTTCTGGCTCCCTGAATTTATCTACTGTAGATTATTTTATCTAAGAGGAACTAGTTCCATTCTCCCATTACCCCCCCCCGACCTTTTTTCTCTTTGATTCTCTTCCTCTTCTCTTTAACAGTCTCTCTTGTATGTACCACATATTATCAGTTCACCTTGGGTTGTTTCTACCCTTTGATGACTGATTTTTTTATTCTTTATTTTCTTATGCAAAGTTAATCCAAGGTTCAAGATAAAAATAAAAACATATATGCTACATATGTGAATAAATACACATGTAAATCAGAATCTCTTAAGAGGTTGGTAGGCACAAACCTTTTCACTGCTATGCATTTTATCTGTAATAATACAGATGTACAATTAAGTTAACGTGATTATTTATATAGATTTATAATAACTTACCTTTTCATGCCATTGTAGTAACATGGCACTGCTATTGTCAGAGGGGCTCTCAAAGCCTTTATAAATATACTTCATCAGGAGATCCACACCACTCTTGTCCAGAGATTGAACGGCCTTTTCAATATCATTAGCTTTAAAAGAGATGAGCACCTTCAAAACAATGCTGCCTGCCCGATCCTGGGGGAAATATGTAATAAAGCATTTAGGGACATGTGTGTGAAGACTGTTAATTTTAGAGAAGCATTCCTGAGGTGACATTTGAGTAGAAACCCGAAGGATGTGAAAAAGGAAACCTTGGGGATACAGGAACTATCTGTACCAACTTTGGTTGGTACAGATTGAGTGTGTTCCACAGATGCAGTGTGGGTAGGGCTGAGCCACAGGCCAGTAGCAAGATGGGAAGTCAGAAGAGGTCATGGGAAGGCAGATCATGTAAGGCTTCAGGCCACTGACTTATTTAAAACACTTTTTTTTGTTTTTTTTTGAGACAGGGTCTCAGTACGTAGTTTAGGCTGGTCTTGAGCTCACTATGTAGTCCAACCTAGCCTGGATCTCATGGTGACCTTCCTGCCTCAGCCTCTCTGGTGCTGGGTTTACAGGCGTGTGTGCCACCACACCCTGCCACTTATTCTCAATACTTACTTTTCAAAACTATTCTGACAGAAATGAAAAGACACTGAAAGGTTTTTAAAGTGGTAACACAGTCTGACTCATTACAAGCTCATTTAGGCATTTATGTTGAGAATAAGTTATAAGGGCACAGGGATAAGGCAGGGAGACCATTGAGGAAGTAATTGTAGTAAGACTGGCTGTTAGCATAAGAGCAGATGAGGTTGTAAAAAATGGGAATCTTGACATAGTTGAAGGCAGAGATGATAAGACTAGCAGACTGATATGATAATTTAACAATTTATTAAAAAAATTTAAATTTTACTTCTTGGTTTTAAAAAAAATCCTAACAAAATAAGAAAGCTGATTTGGAGCTGTACTTTGACCTATTCTTCAAAAATAAATTTTTCTTAAAAACTTTCTTCACTAAAATTTTAAGACTTATTCAGTGTTAAGTTTTATATTGATTGATACAGGGATATCCACTTATAATGACCTTTTTTCCTTTGGTAAAAGTCTGCTCCAAAAATCAAGTTATTTTCTTACCCATTCAGTCAAGCAAAGGGAACACTTAATTGACAGTTTCAACAATTTGCTTTTCCTTCTATTCAACACAAAGTAGTATCTTCTCCAAGCCTCCTGTTCAGGTTTCAGTAGACTGTTTCTACCACCTACTGTTATCTTCAGCTTAAAGACTATGCAACTACCTGATTTAGAAAAATATCTTTGCATCCCAAGTTAAAACCTCCCACCCACAAGCTTTGATAAAAACCACCCACATAAGAGCAGAAGGTGGTAAAACTGAAATATCCATGATGTTCCTAACAACTTTTAAAACCAAAGAATTTTTTTCCTTTACAAAAATTTTTGTTGCTTCATTATTATACATTTACCTAAGTTATTTTCTATTAATTCAATGACAGAGAGTCCTGGAACTGTTTGAATAGCCACTGATAACGAGGTTGATGCTTCAGGCTTCATTTTAAACATGACTCAGTAAATGGGTCCTCAAGAATTAGTGAAAGATGGCTGCAGGGAACCGTAGTTGCACAACTTTCCTTTGCAGCAATTTAGCAATAACTTATGTACTAAAAAGCCTTAAAAGGTACACTCTTTGATATAGTGTTTCATTTCTAGGAATTTCCTGAAAGGAAATAGATATTTCTGGTTTAACCACCCACCAGATTAACAACTCTTCAGATTTACAACGTATCGTTTTTTTTGGGTACAGTTCTGTACTGCATCTTGTTGATAGAGCCTCAATGTCTTTTTTCTTTTGTATAGTACCCCTTGTTTATACAGTATTGTATTGACTGTACTGTACAGTACACTAGTTTTATGTTGTTATACATTATAGTACTGCATGTAAGTTATGCAAATAAAAGCAAAGCCATCTAGTTTCCTTGGAGCACTGCCTTGTTTTGAACATTGTAATGCACATACTATACACAATTCATATTCTAGTGACCGATTCATATAACCACCTATTCACAGGCATAGAACTTGGCCGTTAAACAAAGAATGTCTGTGACTACAGTTTACTCAGAACTATTTGTTCAGTACTGTATACAGCAGGGAACCGTCTCATTATATAAACTGCAGCATATTCGTGTACACACGTTAAAAATGCCATAGAAATTGTTAAAGGAAGTTTATATAAATTGCTATACACTTGAAAAAGCAGCTTACAAAATTCTATTTTTAGGAAAACAAAAACAGAAAAACTCTGTAAGGTAGAGCAACATCAAAGAGTAACTTTTACCTGAGTTGTATTATGATCAATTTTTTATTCCTTCATGTCTGAGTTTTGTATATTAAATGTTTAATGTTTGTATAGTTAAAAAATCTTTTTTTTTTTTTTTTTTTTGCGGTACTGGGGATCAAACTCAGGACCTTGCGCTTGCTAGGCAAGTGCTTATTCCACTGAGCTATATCCCCAGCCCTTAAAAAATCTTTAAGAAGCAAACAGAACCTATTTATTTTGGTGTAAGTTTTATTTATTCAAGCCTTTGCTTAAACACAGCCTGAGTGGCTTCCACTGAAAACACACAGAAATAACTTCTCTATCATTTACATTTATTGTTTTTATGATGCAGCACTGTTACAGTGCTATTTTTATATGAAATTTTTACCTATCAAATGACACTGTACATTCTTCTAAGCCAAAGACCGTAAGTAGTTCAAAGTATTCGTTGATTTTGTGAGATTTCAGAAGATCTGGGTAAAAATAGTAAGATACGAGCAGAGGTCTGAGACTCACCTTCACTGCCTGGCTCTTGGTGTTGATAGGGGGATTTTTCAGAGCAGCCTGCAGAGCAGCTGTCATGTTTCCTGTGATCAAGGTTAAGGGAGTAAGAGCACAGGGCGGCAGCTTCTGGGAAAGCATTAACCACTTGCAACCACAAGTTTTTAACACTAAGCACAAGGAACAAAAGCACTATGGTCACTGTGCTCAATATTGGAAATCCAATGTGTTGGATTCCAATATGTCAATCAAAGGTAAAAAACTGTAGTAAAATTAAAAGAGAATATAAGACTACTTTAAAAATAAAGCAAAGACTATTTCATTCTAGCTATGAAATGAAAACCTTGATAATCTTTCATTTTGAAGCGAAATGTATGCAAACATAAGCTACATTGGTATTAAAGAAACCCTAAAATATCTACCAAAATTATTAGACCCCCCCCCAAATAAAACAGCCTGAAATGCTAAGAAATGCTAAGAGGTTCCTCCAGCAATGTGGGTAGCAATCTTTCAATAATTGACAAAGAAGTATTGCAGAAGGTGTAATAATTCATATGACCCTTAGGTGGCAGTTTATTTTTCTTAGATATTCTTTCCTATTTCATAAAGGTTAGTGAAACTGATTAGACCGTACCTATTACATCTAGCCTCTCTTTGAAAGCACCACTGAGCAAGCATGAGAAACGGAAGGCCAATCAGACTGCCAGAAAGTACAGTCATTCCCCTAAAAGGTAAACCAAAGTTCACTTGTTCCTCCATCTGTGCTATCCCACATTGGGTCTGTCTCTTCTGGTCGTAACAAGGTAAGAAGAAACAATACTCCTTTACTTTAAAAGGAGCCGATTAAAAAACAGATCCACTGATAGGGACACAGCAGCACCATTTAGGACACATCAAAAATTAAGTTAGTTTTATACAGCATCACTTATCACAAAGGATGTTTTTGGAAAGACTAATGTTCACCACTTCTAAAGAAAAAAAAAAGTTATGGCTGCTGCTATTTTCAAGGCTACCTAGCTTTCTAAAGAAGCATGCCTTTTGTAGACTGACTTAGATGTGAATCTAGTTAACAACTACTTAAATAATACAAAACAGTAACAACTTATCGTGAAAGCCTAGCAATCAAAGAAAACCTATACCGCGCACTGGTAAATATTTAATGCTGTACTTACATGCCAAGATACAGTTTTCAAGGTGGGAGGCCGCAGGCCACTGCGCAGCAAGACACAGTTGCTCATATATTTCTTCATTATAATTTAATAGGACCCTGATTCGCTTTCTTCATGACTATACCCGAGGATAATTAGAATTGTATAAAGAGCTACTAATATTCTCTAAAACCACACTTGTGATTTTTGCAACATTCACATTGTTCTAAAAAAAACGATTTGATGCAAATGCTCGTTCAAGTTATGAATATTCAAACATGCAAAACCAGAAACCAGGAACTGACAGCCATATTTTAACTAAAATGGAAACAATTTCAGGATCACAAAAATTAGTCTGCTTTACATCAATGACTCATCGCCTATTTTATTCATTGGAATTTATTTTAACTATTTCCAGGGATTCTCCATATGGATTCCTTGTCTTTTTCTATTGTCCTTTTCTTAGCAGGTAAAAGGCTCCAAGCTTCCTTACTGGGAGTTTTGCAGTTTTGCATTCACTCCCTTCGTCTGGTTAACAAATTAGGTGCAACCTGTATTTGCTCAGATCCCTTTCTTTCACCAAAAACAAAACAAAAAAACCTCCAAACAGCCCATGGGCTGAAAGTAGGAGTCTCAATTTGTGAACCGCTCCATCTCTACCGGGAAGAACCAAGCTATCCTACCGCCCGCCACCCAAACCCAAAGCACCAAGTGAAAAACAAAAATCATTCAAGAAAAAGGCCTGTTCCGCCCCAATCAGAAATTTCTAGAGCTGACGCGACCCCAATAAGCGACAGGAGTTCGGGGCGCAAACTTAAGCGCCCGCCCCAGTCCTCGGCCAGCTCCGACCTCGCCCGCCGCGAGGGCGCGGTCGGCAGGGCCCGGCCCCCTGCTGAACATCCGCGCGACCCTGGATCCCGGGCGTGGACCAGGGGAGCAGGAGGCACCTCGGGGTCCCGGGCGTCCCCGCAAGCGCCCGCCCTCCCCTACGCGGGCCCGGGAGCCGGGCTCCAGCCGGCCCGCGGGCTGTGTTCAACGCCGCCCGGGAGGGACGCGACCCCGCAGACCTGGTGGCGCGCGCCGCCGGGCAAGGATATTGCCTCAGACAGGAGTCCACCTCGCCCTCGTCGGGCCCGGCCTGGCCGTCGCCCCCGTCTTCCTCGTCCACGAACTTGTTCTCATCGTACTCATCCACGTCCACCTTCCGGAAGCGGGCCGACGACACCGTGTTCTTCGACATCCCGGATCCCGGCGGCGGCGGCGGATGCCTCCTCTCGGCGCTGGCTCGACCTCACAAGCCCAGCCCGGTCCGAACCCGTAGCACGGTGCCTGATCCACTTCCCTCTTCCGCTCTGGGGCGTCGCCCGCAGCCGCGGCTCGGGCGGTTCTGGGCCTGCGCGCTCGCCGCACTTCTTCCTCCTCAGGTTTGCGCGCGTCTCCAGCCTCCGGACACCGCCCCCGCTCTCCCCGGGGAGCGCGCGCGGGCGGGAGCGCGCAGTGCGCAGTGCGCAGGCGCGGGTCCTCTGCAGGAAAGGGGCGGAGTTGAGCTCAGGAGGCGGGGGCGGAGGGGCGGGCCGAAAGGGGGAGGCCACCGGTGGAGGTAAGAGGAGATTGGCTGGTGGGGTGCATCACGTGATCCGCAGGAGGTTCCCATGGAAACGCTTTTCTGCGGTCCAGTCTTAGTGGGTCTTAAATTTTCTGTGATGGGCACCCGAGGTGGGTGGC
Source organism: Dinomys branickii (assembly GCA_004027595.1). NCBI lineage: Eukaryota > Metazoa > Chordata > Mammalia > Rodentia > Dinomyidae > Dinomys > Dinomys branickii. The sequence goes on along the minus strand of PVLD010000918.1, from coordinate 9,506 downwards.
CTTGGATTTTGCTGCCGCCGCCGCCGCCGCAACCAACGACCTACCTTTGGGGTCCTGTGTGAGGTCCGGCCGGTCCGGACTTGCGGTGGAGTGGGATGGACTGGCTGCGGGATCGAGTCCCCTGCAGTTGGCAGGAGTATGGGGCGGAGTGATGCACGCCCGTGCGCCCAGTCTGGTTCTACTTGTCGGAGACGTAGCTTCGGACCGCGCGCTGCCAAGGGCTGCTTTCCCGAGCCGGGAGTCCCCTTCCTGGGGTTGGACCTACGCTTCTCGACCAGCGAGAGGTCCCCAAGGACGGAGTCGAAAGGTCAAATTTTATCTGTCAGCACTGTGTGACAACGTCGCGACTGGACCTGCGGAATCTGAACTCGGTATCCTATCCATCAGGAGGGAGGGAAGGTGTCTGGGCAGGGGCGGGAGACCTGATAGAATTGGGGTGAACTTGTGGGATTGGGGGGAGGTCAGCAATTAACACCTTAAGTGGTTATCAGGAGCAAGAATGCTAGAAAAGGGTGGGCGCGTTATGCTTTCCAGTGCTCAGGGAAAACAAAATGCGATAATAGAAACCAGACTTTTCAGATTGGTATTTATGATTTAAGACTTACATGAGCCTGTTAAGCCAGCTTTTTATTATATTCCACATCAGCATTTATGAAGGCAGAACTCTTACTGAAGATGTAAAGGCACTAAGATTAAGGAAAGGGTAGTTGGGCTCTGTATCTCACACTATAATACAAGTATTTGCAAAATACAGTTAATGTAGACATTTAGGTGGACACTGCTCAGGCGCAGGTGCAGTTCAGTTTCACCTCTTTCTGAAGGCCGCCTGTGGTCTCGCTGATGTGGTAGCCTTGGAAACCCCATCCTTGGTTTCCTGTGCTGTATGCGAAGGCGCACTGGGCTTAGCATCGGAAACCCTGTCTTGAGTCTTGACTCTTCCAGTATCATCTGCGTGACTGAGGCATGCTGCTTACAGTCTTGCACCTCACGTTTTTTGTCCCTGATGTGAGGGTAATACTGTATTCCTCACAAGATTGTTCTGAGGATTAAATACACTAGAATTCTACATAAATATAAGATGCATAATACTTGTACCATTGGCTTTGTCATTAGTTTCGTAACTTAATGATATATCATGTGGGGGCTTTTGGCCTCTGAAAGAGATCCCTAGATTCTGAAGGACAGACTGTCTTTTCTATCTACCTTCCATATAAAGCTGGGTGTGCAAAAGGTGCTCACTAAATGGTTGATTAAATAAAACTTGTAAGGCAGTGCAGTGCAAGTCACACTGGGATAGTGCATTAGAAGAGGAAACCTCAAAATCAAGCCTTTGTATACTATATATGTTATACACAGTATGTACATATATGTGTGTATATATATTTATACATGGAGAGAATGCTCAAGAATGGAATGCATTCATTTTTTATTGGGAAGAAGCAATGTAGCACTCCCTCCCCACCCCCCAGGTAAATCATCTTTCTAGAACATACATGTTTTAGGTTATAGAAGAGACATTTCCTTAAGTTATGAGCAAATATACTGATAAAACTCTTTTAGGACTGTCTTAAGACAGCAAATGGAAAATGTCTACCTGTTGGTAATATTTATTTTAAAAAGTAATATACCAAAGTCTAGGATCAATTCTATCATCCATGATATTATATAACTTAGAAAAAGATATATTTTAATGTTACTTGTTTCAATCTTTTACAAACTTCATTTTTTATTTTTCTTACCAACTTTAGTAAAAGCTAAACAGTGTACTTTCTTAGATGTGAAAGCTGGTTGTACTTTTTGTTCTTTTAAATCAAGATTTTCTTTGAAGAGAAAATTGAACAGTAGATGCACTGTGGAGTGCAAATGGAAACAAGGATTCAAGCTTGTACCTTCTGGTACATTTCCATTCTTTTGTGTTGCCTCACTTAGGTAATTTTCTTGTTCTCTTATTTTAGAACTGGGAAGGAATCCTGGGGTAGAAATCAACTTAGTGGAATAGTGAGAGGAATTTTAAAAAATCAGTTGCTCAAGAGTGTAATTGTCTTGATTGCTCAAAATTTTACTTTACATGTTGAAACTGCTAAATGTGACAGTATTTTTTATGTTGCCTCATGGTGATGACAGTGCCTGGCACCGTAGCAGACACTCAGTACAATTCTATCCAATGAATTAATGATCAGACAAGTTATTTTGGAATGATATTTATAATGGATGCATTAATTATCTCTCTACCCTCATTATCAAATACTTAACCCTTTAAATCTTTAAGGAAATTTTTGTGTGTGAAGAAACTTATTCTTAATTATCTTTTAATTAGAAAATACACACTATTCCATTTCTTTGCAAGTTCTAACGTTAACCATGATACTTAATTCATTTTAGGTAATATTATTCTCCACTATTTTAATTTTGCAGATGTATGCTTTCTCCTGAATAAAGGATCCATGAGGCTTTATAGTTTATTGGTGCAAATAACCTGGTTTGGCTATTAACACAAGACTGAATCTAGGTTTTTCTCTACCTATATAGCTCCTTATTTTTGTGATGATGCAAAGAGCCAAGCATCTTTATAGTTACAAGAGACTTTAACGAGACTATCCTGTGATAATAGGGCTTTTGAGATATCTTAAGACAAGTACTTTACCTTCTGTGTGCTTCTTTTTGTTGTATTTGCTGCCAGATACTTAAAAAAACAAGTCAAGGCATCAAATCCTGTGGCATAGCACTATTGTTTTTATTATTTGAAATGGCAGTGAACTTTGTTAAAAAATATGTCAAACTTGTATTATGATATAAAATTTCAGCTCTCATAATGGCGTTTTAATATCATTGTTCTCTAGCAACATAATACTACAGTATAAAAAGATTTTTTTTAGCATTGCAACCATATATTTTAGTTTAATGCTCCCGCTGATATCAGGATCAACTGGTGCTCTGTTGAAACAATAAATCTTCAAAAGCTTTTTCTTTGTGATTAGTTTTAGCTGTATGTAATTTTATGATTACACAGTGAAGTAGAGTAAGTACAAAGGAGAACTATTTAACTAAAAGACCTATATATTAGTCCTTCAAAGGTTTAAAAAATTATAAATCTGTGCTCTTGTTTTAGGGAAAATGTTTAGTGCCAGAAGAAAGAATAAACCTTATTTGTTAAACACTGTGGTGAAGGAGATCTTTGTTCTATTTAATATTTTAACTGCTTATAATAAAGGGATGCTATGGGTTTACAACTTTCCAGTCTCTCTTTTTTTAAATGCTAGTAGTTGCTTTAAGACATTGCTCATCATTGTCACAATCATAATATTTGACATAATGGTAATTTGTATCTTCTTTTCTATTACTAATATCATTTAGTTATTTTTCTTATCTTATTGCATTAGCCAGACCTTTGAAGAGTGTTGAGAAATTGAGTAAACAATGGCTTTTCCTGCTTGCTTCCTCTGGTATCTCACCAGTTGCTGTTATATTTACTATTGTTTTTTGATCTTTAGGAATGATTGCTGAAATTATCCAAACTTTTTGGGGGACTTAAAGATAAAAATCATATCAATTTTAATCTTTTAGGAATGTAATGAAGTTTGTTTATGTATTTTTGAGCATTGGAATATGACCAGATTTCTGGATTAAACTTCATTTTAGTTATGAACTATTACTATTTTAATTACTTGCTCGATTTAATTTATTTATATTTTCTTTGTATCACTTCTGATCTGTGAGAAGAAGGAAGATTGCTCCACAATCTCGTTGTGCTATTGTTACCTAGTTTTTTGTTTTGTTTTGTGTTTTGTGGGAGTGGGAATCAAACCTAAGGTCTCATACATGCTAAGCAACTCCTCCAGCACTGATCTACTTCTCTAGCCATTTTGTCCAGTTTTGATATTAGGGTTGGTTTAGCTTTGAAGATGAACTTATGCAGTTCTAACCTTTTTTTTCTGTGTTCTAATTTTATTCCTAAAACTGCTTTCTTTCTCTGTACCCTCCTCTTTTATGGAGTATTAATTATGTACTTTAGGTAATGGCAAAGTATCTTATTAGGTTACTATTACTTTATGTGTATGTATATATACAAAGAAAAAATTAATAGCAAGTGACAGATCACTGTACCCTCTTGCACTACCTCTTTACATATTTCCAAGAGGGAAGTGAGACAGAAAATGGTGAATTACGCATAAGCAAAGCCATTTAAGTGGCTCTGAGATAAGGAGCACTTCTAGAAGAGGTATGTTTTGAACAAGACTTTATGAGAAAGTACAAATACAAATATACATTGGTGAAAAAGAAGATGTTATAAAAAAGGTAAAAAATACATACGCATTATTCAGTGGGGTGCTATATTAGAAGAAGGAGAATGGAATATTAACAAAAAGAAGCATATCTCTTGAAGGATAGTTATGCAGGGACTTGCCTGCAGTGGAGAAGTGATTTTAGGGAGTAGTGATTGGTGGATTTATTGGGATATAGATTCAACTTTGCTACATACATTTTGCCTGGATATTCTGACAGATCCTAAGAGAAAAGAAAAGGTGCTTGTATTAAAGGAAATTACAATTTTGCAGATGGGGCGAGGCAGCGGGAGCCCTGGCAGCCTGTAGGGTGGCTGGGGTTTCACAAGGTGTGTGAGGGCGGAGCCTCTGGAGAAGCTCCTGTGTCGTTCTGTCCCCGTGCTCTGTTCGGGAGGGAGAGTTCTGAGACGTGATCGAAGTGAGCGGGTGGCTAGGCTTCAAAACCAGTGTTTACAGCTACATATAATCAGTTAGCAGAAGAGCTTTTCCCCACACAAACTACTTTGAATTACTTTATAGAAAATGGGCTGCCTAAAATCTTCTGCTTACAATTAACAATGACTGGAAAATCACTGATTTGCTCTTCCAGGTATGATTCCATGTAACTTCAGGCTGTTTCCAGTTTTATGGTAAATTTTTATGCTGAAACTAGTTTAGGAAGCTATGTAGTCCATTTTTTTAGTGGAAAGATGGTGTGGGTACACTAGAGAATGGCGGTCTTTCTGCATCAAAATATTAGCAATATACTAATGACTCCATTTTATACTGTCACTTTTTGTTTCATTTTGTTGTTTTGAGACAGGGTCTCACTATGCAATTCAGGCTGGTCCTGAACTCACTCTGTAGCCCAGGCTGGCCTTGAACTCACAGTGAACTTCCTGAGTGTTTGGATTACGGGCATGTGCCACCATGCCCAGCCATACTGTCACTTTCCAAATAAAAGAAAGAATGACATCAAGTTACATATGGCAACATTTTGTATTACATTAAGCATAGTATAGTTTTATGATTGTTACTATGATAAATGAGGTTTTGCTTTTATTGCACCAATTTATCTCCATGTTGGTCAGACCTAAAAGAATGTCCAAATTTTGGTTGCCATCTAATAAGTCCTCTGGCAGTTCTTTGGTTTTATGTATTCATAACACATAGATTTTGTTTCTTCTCTTTTTTCTTCTTTTCTCCTGCCTCTTTGCTACTTGCAGACCATTCTGTGATTTCCACTGTCTCTTGTAGTCTTCCAATGGGGTTTTCTTGAGTCTTTGCTTTCATAGATTGACATTTGAGGCATATTTAAGTGCCTTTCCACATGCCTGGGCTTATGTGGGTTTTGACCAACTTGGATTGGTGGTAGATTTCTGTAAGGCACCAGCACTAAAACAACAGGAATCCTGAGGTTTGGAGTCAGGTTGGGTTGCAGTTGTCCACTTGTTCCTTGGAAAGACTGTCCTGGAAAGACATTGTTTAAGGCATGACTCTCTAAAGCTGCCTGAGCTTTTATGTTCTGATTCCCTCTTGTCTGAGGAGGAACACTGGCAAAGTAAGTTTTCATTCCTGTTATGGTGTTGATTTCATACACATTGTGCCTGTCAGCCAGGGCTGTCCCTGTTGAAATGGGCTGGAAAGAAGTGGAACCTGGGACACCCTTAACAAAATTGTTGAGGAGAGAATGCCAAATCTTGCCACTTATTGGACTCAACATGACCTGGGGCTGTAAGCCGGCCAGGCTCCTGAGAGCTTCTTGGTTCCATGCTGTGGCAGGAAATTCATTTCCAGTATGAGAGAGGTGAGAAAAGTAAATACTAAGAGTGATATCTGGATACATCATGAGGAAGTTGTACATTTTGCTGATGCAGCAGTGGTTAGCTTCATTACAAGGGGAGGTGTTTGAATAGAGAATGATATGCTTAATGCTGCTGTTATTGTGTATGGCTGAGTGAAGATAGCCATTCATCTCAAATAGCATCGATTCTGGGTGGATGTGATTCCCGGTGCAATTGCTAGCATGGCCTTTTTGCACCAGGCCATCAGAAGAAGTTTTTAATTCATAAAATGTGAGTTGTTTTGTTGGAGGATATGTTGGCTCACAAGAAAAGCCAAAACGCTGATGAAATTCTGTGTAGGGAACCCTTGCTTCCTCACTTGTCCGGATATGGTAAGGACAGTTAATACAGTCTAGAAAGAAGTTTAACCAGTGATAAGGTTTGACTATTGTTCCACCATGTACAAGATATTCCTCATATAAGGGTTCCATTGCTAGTGTTCTTGTCTTCTAGCTGCAAACCTAAACAAGAAGGAGAAATTATATATAAGACTGTTGCAGGAAAAGCTTGAAGACAGTGCATTTACTAAGCCATGCTTTTCTTTAAAGGAGGTAGAATATGTGTAACAACTATAAGATCATTCCTGATTCTAGAAGAGAGCGTCACACACGAATACATTATAAACTCAGGATTCATTTTTATTCATTGAGGTCCCAGGAGGATGGGAAGGAAACCGAGAGATATAGGATACAACTTCACCCGTTTCATGGATTCCAAACCAGTACAGCAAATGGGTTAACGGTACACGTTCTAGAAACAAACTGCCTTGTTTTAGGACTGAGCCCTGCCACTCAACCAGTTTGGTGGCCTTTGGTAAATTAACTCCTGGGACCCTCAGCTTCTTTGTCTGTAGAGTGAAGGTTGTAATAGTACACACCTCATAAGGTCACCCTGGGGCTGAATAAGGAAACAAATATAAAATGCTTTTCTAGGTGCCTGACAACTAGTCAAGGCTTAACAAATACTAGTTCTTAGCAATAATAGTACAAATCTCAAATGTAGAAGATTCTTGTTTATGGAAGTTCATAGGAGTAACAGGAATCTTGCATTTCGTTCATGATTTCTTCGTGTCTCTTCCCTAAATGTGGTAGTGCTAATATGTTGTGCGGAAGTTTTGAATGTGCCTGCATTTTATTAATTTTATCTTTTGGCACTGGGAATTGAACTCATAACCTCGCACTTGCCAGGCAGGCACTGGGCCACTGAGCTATGTCTGTGGCCCTGTGCTTGCACTTTAAATCAGCTATTTCTTAAAACCGCTGATAAATTAGATTTTCTATCCATTTGAGGATCTTGAGATCTATTTTGCTCAATAGTAGAGACTTGTGGAAGTGCCACTTATGTATTCTTTGAGTCATGGACACTCATTCATTGACATTTGACAGTTTATTCCTAGTGGGTGGGCCTTGTTACAGGATATTTTTTTTTAAATTGCTATTTGGAAAGCAAATCTGTCTTATTTAGAATATTTCAAATCAGTATTTTCTGGTATGTTAAATCACAGATGTTAAGATTTGTCCTTTAAAAGTTACTGGAATTCTAGTGAGTTAATTCCAATCTACCACTTCTAGTGTAACCCATGGTGAGAATAAAGACACTAAGGCATATTAGTAGTTTTGCAGAGACATGGGGTCCTAAGTCCAGCTAGGGTGATGGTTAACCGGAACATAGGCCACGGTGCAGGGCTGAACGCAGGTTTTATTAATTTGTCAAGAAGTCAGTGGCTTGGAGGATGAGTGACCATAGTTGTGGCGGGAAGTATGTGAGTGTGGTGACGTAGGCTGGGTAGAAGGCCTGAAATCACCTCTGCAATGTGCAGAGAGAGAAATACACAGAAAAAGTAATCTGCATAACACAAGGCAGTATCTAATGTTTTGGGCTTGGTGTTCCATCTCTGATGTGTAATTTTTTTATGTCCTGAGATGTCACATCCTCTTTCTCGAGACTTAGTCCCAGCCAACAGCATGGAGTATGGCTCTCCCTCCCGCCCAGCTCATACATGCTTCTTGGGAGCTACAGGGTGGGCAACACTGACCTATCACCTTGCTTCAAAGATTACACATCAGCACCTCAGCTAGATCCATTTGCATTGCTTAAAGCCAATTTTGGGGATAATGAAGAGTCCTAGCCAGCTCTGTATATGGAGATAGGGTGAGGTTTAGTCAAAATAATTGCCCTTCTTTCAAGGTGAATTGTTCAGGTGGTCCTCCACAATACGTAAAGTAGAGAAAAGTCTCATCAGTTTGTTTCAGTTTATAGACCAATTACCGATAACAGATTTATTCCCTCTAGTCTTGATAAATATATATACATAAAATATGTAACAAATAGTTATCTTTTATACCTGCTTTTTCACTCAATATTGTATCATAGTGTTTTCCCATGTCATTAAACATTCTTCAAAAAATAGAATATGCATTGCTAATTAGTATTTTCTTATGTAACTGTAACATTCACTTGTTTTTCTCTTCTTATTATTATAAATAATTTGATGGGTTTTGTGAATAAATTCCCATATCTTTCATTCTTCTTTTTAGTGTAAATTACAATAAGTCATAGTATTAGGTCAAACATTGTCAGATTGCTTCCTGGGGAAGTGTACTACTATGGTCAAATTCCCTCCTAGTGATGTCACACCACTGCCAATTTGAGAAGCAAGCATTGGTATATTTTTGTTGTTGTAACATATACCTTCTGTATTCCTAGTGAGGGTGAATATATTTCACATGCTTGTTGGTCTGTAGCATTTATTCTGTCAAGTGTTCTTGATCCTTCACCTGTTTTTTGAGGTTTTCCTTATTGATTTGGAAAAATTTTTTATTTATCAAGAATATTATCTGTGACATTTCTTGCAAATATTGGTTTATAAAGCCTTCTAATTATGCTGACTTTTTTTTAAATTTTATTTTAAAGACAAAAGAATGGAGACATATGAACCAGAAAAGCCATAAACAATACAGAAAATACAAAGTTATACAGAATATGGTAGGGAATTAGAACTGGATGTTGTATTACATAGTTATCTTCACATTAGTTAACACAAAAACATTAAAGGAAATACCAAATTATAGATAAGATAGTAGGGAATCTGCACTGGACGCTGTATAATATAAGGTTATCTTCATTTCTGCTAATACAAAAACGACTGAGGAAATACAGAATTATAGAGAACATAGAAGGGAATTAGCTCTGGATGCTGTTCTACATAATGTTACCTTCATCTTTGTTACTCAGGTTACACAGATGATGGCCCATTTGATCAGTTCGTTTTTTCTCCTCCCTCATCTCCGTTGCCCTACCACTCAATCAGTTATCTTCCCTGTGATAATAACTGTACTCCTGGGTTTATCTATATCCTTGGACTCTCACCTTGGGAAGAGATATAGCTGCCTCAGACTAT